>MJUU01043373.1:75788-89280 GCA_002080025.1 Modiolus philippinarum | reverse complement strand
TTACAGATAACCTAAAATTTTTATTTTTCATCGAATTTCGATGGGATTTTATTCTTTGATTCCTCTTTATGTAAGCTTTCAGTTATATGTCAGCGGATTTGGCGTAGCTCTTACCGTTTCCGAGCTATGAGGGGCCGAAGGGGGCCAAAATCGTAAATTTACAGATAACCTAAAAAATTTATTTTTCGTCGGATTTCGATGGGATTTTTTTCTTTGGATTCTACTTCATGTAAGCTTGCAGTAGTATTCAACGGATTTGATGTAGCTCTTGTCGTTCCCAAGCTATGAGGGGCCGAAGGGGGCCAAAATCGTAAATTTACAGATTACCTTAAATTTTTATTTTTCATCGCATTTTGATGGGATTTTTTTCTTTTGATTCCTCTTGATATAAGCTTTCAGCATCATGTCAATGGATTGGGCGTAGCTCTTACCGTTTCTGAGCTATAGAGGGTCAAAGAGGAATCATAAGGAGTCATAAGGGCTAATTTTTATTTTCCCTAGTTTGTGTCCAGCTAATTACTTGGTCAATCTCCTTATTGCGTCCATCTAATTATTGTGTCAAGCTCTTTCCTATGTCAATACCCACTTTAAATTACACTTTTTCAAATTTCAGTGGACGACATGCTGCGGTCGTATCATGCTGCGCTCGGCGTAGCCCTTTATTTGTAAAGGTCGTTGAAGATGCTTCCCTGCATTTGATTTAAATTCAGCTTCAGGCTGATCAATCTTGATACTAAATTATGATATCATGATATTAGAGAAAGTTATATATTGAATAAAAGACATTTTGTTTTTGATACTGACTTAATCACAGCAAACCTGGTTGGGAGAGCTTGACATTTAATACCTTGTCAAAAACAAAATGCCCTATATTTCTTTTATAGGAAATTCTGTAAAAAGATCAATTAAATCTTATAGATTTAAAGTTTTCTGTTCATCAGATAGATTGTGTATAAACACAGACAGTAAATGCCCAAACATAGCAATCATGCTTAGTATCTTGTAGCATGGAATAGTATCGAGCAATTTTCTTTTCTTTCTTTTTTATATTTGGCAACTTATTTCCTTATTGTTACTCTATAGTAAAATAAGTAAACAAATGCTGTTTACATTTTTTAATCCCATTTGTTATGTATATTTATTTCAGGGTCATTTCTTGCTATGTTATCTTGAGAAGTTTGTTGGTCTACATAAATTTCTGAGTGCCCTACATGCCTATGTGATAAGGTTTCATAAGGAACTAGTCTCTTCCAAGGTCAGTAAAAACATTTTAAATTTGATAAACATGAAGAATGTGCATTTCAGTTACATTTTTTGGTATATAAAGAAAAATTACACCAAGTTGTTTTGGATCAAATTTTCACTGTCTTCTCATGCTTTCACTTATTCGTACTTTGCTAAACAATTGTAAATTACATATATATTCATTACCATATTTTATACACTAGAGTTAGTTAAATTTTGAAATTTTAATTATCGAATGTGGATAAAATATGGTAATAATCGGGATAAAGTGGTGTAATCTTTTTCTCTAATGATCAATGATAAAAACAGAGAATTGTATTCCGAATAGATTTGGCGGGAAATAGCACGAGTCTTTATTCAACATACGTTGAATATGAAAATTATCTAACGGGTCAAACCAGTTTAAACTTGACATATCATTAGAGAAATATACTTTAAAATCAGAAATATTCTAGGGGGATTTAATTTCATTTATTTCATTGGTTAGAGTTATCCATGAGATTAAATCCCAACAAATGTACCCAGTATTTCTAGCAATAGCAATTTTATTACCATAGATTACATAATTTTGTCCACACAAAGTAGTTTTAAACATTAAGTCAACAAAATTTTGTCCCTACGAAATTAAATGATTATACAGTCGTTCTGTTTCTTTGAATCGATCCTTTGGAATTTGAAAAATAGTATAGATATTTCTGTTATGTTTTTAAACATGCATTTTATATTAACTATATTTCTTAATCATTATTATTTATAGATGAAATTAAAATGTTTATCTTTACATTGATATTTTGTTGAGTTATTGTCCTTGTCAAGATTTTTTTCAGCGGGAAAGGACTATCCATTATAAAAATATGAAGTTAAAAATGTGCAAATGATTTAAGGTGTAATTAATTTTTAGTTTAATGGTTAGATAGAAAGGAGTTGATTTTTATATGGTTTATTGTTGAAAAGTTAAATGTTACAGAAATACATACCAAGTCTCTTTAACTGAAATAATCAGCACGAATGTTGTTTGTTGATGTGGACACATTTTTCTCTAATTTCTAGCAAATTTAACTAATGCCTGACCAATGTGATAAAAATATTTCTCCTCTCTAGAGAGAGAACAACTCATGTGAAATTTTTCGCCAAATCTATTTGGAACATAATTCTCAGTGTTTTACATAATGTTATTAGAGATTCATTTTCTACAACTTAAAAACGTTGATTATGAAATTTCTCACATCTTGATAAATAAATTTTCAAATGTTTGAAAACTCGGCAAGCCTCCTTTTCAAACATTTGCAAAATTTATTTAACTTGATGTGAGAAATATAGACTTTAATATCCAGTTTATTACGTATATTCCTCATCAAAATAGTTAAATTTTTCATATTTTAAAGTTTGAGGTTAACTAAGAACTTTAAAATGTGAAAATTTAACTATCTAGATGTGAGAAATTATTGTGATAAACGGGAAAACAATTTTAGAGATTGTTTCTATAACTCCTACTTAATTTAGTTGAGTTAAAGTGATCTTTGCAGTCTCCATTCTCAAATATGCCACCGTTTTGTTGCTACCATCGTTGCTATGTGTATCATTGTGCCTTTCATTGAAAGGGATGTTGAGTGTAATATTTTTGATAAAAATGTCATATTACCAATAAATTGAGTAATCTTAGTCATAAAAATTCAAAACCAATTTCACCAGACAATGATTCAGGTGTTAATTTCATCAACATCGGGTCGCACTATTTATAGAAATTGACACAAGACATTTACATGATTGACCAATCACCAACTGGGAACAAATCTATAAACATGTTAGTTATTGTTTTGATAACTCATCAATCAGGAGGTGTTTAAATTTGCTAGAAAGTTTTATAATCAAGGCAGTTCTCGTTGTACAAACTAAATCTCCATATATTGTGTGTATGCTTTATCTTTACAGGATGTGATAACTTTTCTGTTCAATGTTCTACCAGAACTGAGGTAAGTTTTTATAGGACTGACATAAATTTATATACATAAGGGGTTGTCACACCTGGAGAAAGTAATTGTACAGAGGAATGCATTTTACCGTTAACTGTCAGTAACACTAGTTAATGATCAGCTGAAGGGTAATGCAGCTGTCTCTGAACATTTAATAGTTAAGAATGATCTGATAGGAGTTTCCACGGATCTAATTAGTGATGTCACAAAATCTAATTTACATATGCAAATTTGCATTTTTGGTTGGCAAAGCTTAACAATTACCATTTTATATTGAAAGGATAGAATTTTCAATGTTTAATAACTTTTTTGTTAGAAGCACCATTTTGGATCTGTAAAATGCATTTTTATCATTGAGAAATTCATATTTTTTCTGCCGATTTACTTTTTCAAAAATTTGGGTTAATATTTTTTCATTTGCATTTCAAAAATTTGAAAAATTCAAAAAATTCATATGGTTTACAAGTAAGCTAATTCTATATGCATTGAAAATAATAAGTTGAAATTTTTATGTCCTGTAAAAGTGTGAACATAACGTAATTTAGATCAAAAGAAATTATCAATTTACTTCAAATAACAACTTCTTACTGGCTAATTGAAAATGACAGTTTTATGACCCTAATCAGTGACCAAGATTTCTTGCCAACCAAAGGTAATTTTTCAAGCTTGTGACGTCATGGCGGAAAGTAGAAAAATTATTAATTTAGTACAATTTTGTTGCAAATATATTGATATTATAATCTAATTTTAAAAGATAAGGTGGAAAGATTGCCCTTGGGAGGGAATTTCATCAATACAACACAAAAATCTTAAAAGTAGTACGTAGATATTAATTTGTATCCCTAGTCTACCATTACACATTCCTGGATTTTTGTATCACCGAGTTAAGAGTAACACACTTCATTTGAAATGTGATGTTGTCAGCATCATGAGGTCATTTAGCTACAATGATAGTGTCATCTTGGAATAATTAGGAAGTTTTATTCATGTTGACGATAATTTTTTTGTGAGATTAGATAATTTTGTCAAAATTATAAACTCCAGTGTAAAATAAAATACCATAATAGACACTGTATCATTGTGTTATTCTCCATTCTAGAGAGCATGGTCTAACAGAAGAAATAATATATCAAGATTGGTTAGATAAACCAGGAATGCCACAGGTCTGCTATTATTTATATTTAAACAATTATTTATTATGCTCTCAACTGTGACAAACGGGATGGAAGTAACACATAACCATATATAGTATGGCAGTGACGGGGACAACACATTAACTATCATGTTAAGTTTTGGTGATTAGGTCAGTTTTCTCATTAAGTATTTGGTATAAAGGTTGGTCTTGGGTAGTACATTACAGTGGGTTAGATGGCTTTGGTCTTTGACCTCAATTTCATGGTCTAATGAGCATGTTAAGTTTTTGTTATTAGTTCATTCCCCAGCAAATATCAGTGGTAAGTCAGTGATGTTTGGTATGTAGGACATTGCAGGTTGATTTTAGTAGTACAAGACAGTCTGGTCTGTCATGTGGCTTTAGTTATTGACCCTAAATTCACAGTCTAGTCAGCAAGTTAAGTTCCGGTTTGGTCAGTTTGATTTTTCAAATCAATTCAATAGGGCCAAGCAGAGTCCATACCTGTTTGAACTACATGGGGTTTGTCGACCCATTATTCCAGTTTTAAAGTTAAAAAAAAACTTGAATTAAACAGATTGCATTAATAGTACGAAGTGGTTTCTCAAACTTCTATAAATTTTGAATGCTAGAACAACCTGCAAGCTTTAATTATAGACCCCCTTCAATAGAGTTGGGTATACTGCATTCACCTTGTCTGTCCGTCAAACCATTCGTTAGTCTGATAGTTCATCTGAATTTTATTTCTTTCCCTTGAAAATTTGACTAACCTGAACCCTGACTAAACTGGAAACTTTTTGAACTATTCCTGCCTAAACATGAATCCTGTATAAACTTTACCCTGACTAAACTGAAAATCTGTCTAGAAGCTGAGGATAACTAAACTGGAAAGCTGCTTAAATAAAACTTTGTAACTCTTTAAAAGCATGCTCATACAAGCGTATGTAATGAATTAGATAGAGTCATTGGGCAAAAAAAGAAAGGTTTTGAACACACCATCATATGAACACATAAGCAAAAAGGACGAAAATGGGAAAATTCTAAAATCCAAAATCCAAAAACAAGGGACTTCAAAAGTAAAACAGAAAGATTTAACCAAAGGAAAAGATTCAGTCAGACTTGGGTTTGACAGATTTACTGAATATGATTTTAAGTTCTCTCCTGGCATCACCAAGGGAGACAATAGGGTTTGTACTCTTGGCAGTCCATCAGTCACTCGCCTATTTTCAGGATTATTTTCTTGAAAACGTTTACAGATATTGATCTAACATTTGGTATATGAGTCTACCACCATGATAGGTAACTGATCAGGTTCCAGGTTCGTTCTGGTCCACAGATTTTTTAGGAAATTATGGGGTTTGGCCTTTGAAAATGTCTTCAAATTAGCATTTTTGTCTTGCCTTATTTAAATGTTTTCAGATCTTGATCTTATGTTTTGTATGTCAGTCTACTAGAATAAGTTATATATCTGGTTTGAGTTTCCATTTGGTTTGCTGATTTTTAGCTGACCTGACCCAAAGGGTCAGTGTGAACTATTGCCATCACTTGGCGTCCGTCGTCTGTCGTCCGTCCATTAAACTTTTCACATTTTCATCTTCTCCTCTGAAACTACTGAAGCAAATTCAACCAAACTTTACAGGAATGATGTATGGAAGGTCCTTTACGAAGATTGCTCATTTCGTTCCGATCCGACTGAAAACATGGCCGCCAGCATGGAACATGGTTTAACATTGGACCCTATGGAAAAATCACATTTTCATCTTCTGCTCTGAAACAGCTGAAGCAAATGGAACCAAACTTTACAGGAATGATGTATTGAAGGTCCTTAACAATGATTGCTCATTTCCTTCCGATCAAACAAAAAACACAGCCGCCAGCACGGAACATGGTTTAACATTGGACCCTATGGAAAAAATCACATTTTCATCTTCTGCTCTGAAACGGCTGAAGCAAATCAACCAAACTTTACAGAAATGATGTATGGAAGATCTTTTACAAAGTTTGCCCATTTCCTTCCAATCTGACAAAAAACATGGCTGCCAGCACGGAAGTTAAGTTTCACATTGGACCCTATGGGGAAAAATCACATTTTCATCTTCTGGTCTGAAACCACTGAAGCAAATTCAACCAAACTTAGGAGGAATTATGTACTAAAGGTCCTTAACAATGATTGCTCATTTCGTTCTGATCCGACAAAAAACAAGGCCGCCAGCACGGATGGTTTAACATTGGACCCTACGGGAAAATCACATTTTCATCTTCTGCTCTGAAACGACTGAAGCAAAGTCAACCAAACTTTACATGAATGATGTACTAAAGGTCCTTTACAAAGATTGCTTGTTTCTTTCCTATCCGATAAGAAACATGGCCGCCAGCGCAGAACTTAGGTTTAACATTGGACCCCATGGGAAAAATCACATTTTCATCTTCTTCTCTGAAACCACATAAGCAAATTCAACCAAACTTTACAGGAATGATGTACTAAAGGTCCTTAACAAAGATTGCTCATTTCCTTCTGATCTGACAAAAAAGCATGGCGGCCAGCACGGACCATGGTTTAACATTGGACCCTATTGGAAAATCATTTTCATGTTCTCCTTTGAAAGGACTGAAGCAAATTCAACCAAACTTTACAGGGATGATGTACCAGAGGTCCTTTACAAAGAATGCAAATTTTATTTCAATCTGACAAAAAACATGGCCACCAGTGCGGAACTTAAGTTTAACTTTGGACCCTATGGGAAAAGTCACCTTTTAATCTTCTGAAACTGCTGAAGCAAATTCAACCAAATTTACAGGAATGATGTACGGAAGGTACTTTACAAAATTTGCTCATTTCATTTCAATCCAACAAAAAACATGGCCTCCAGTGCAGAACATAGTTGAACATTGTAGGGAGGTATGTGAAAACTATACTTTTCATTATCTTCTCTGAAACTATTTAAGCAAATTGAACTAAACTGTGATGGAATGGTGTATTGAAGGTCCTTGCAAAGATTACTCATTTTAATAGGATCAGACTAAAAACACTTGTGCCAATGGAGAACGTAGCTTAACATTAGACCTCATTGGTAAAATGCATCTTTTTTGGTCGTGCATGGCATAGAAGCATTTTGTCAGGTGAGCGATACAGGCTCAGTCTCTGAGCCTCTAGTTTTAAAAAGAAATTGGTTTTCCATTTGCCTATACCAGACTCAGTATTTCCTAAGCAATACTTACAAAATGGATTTTATGTAACAGAGAATTTTTTTTTGTTCACAGAGCCCTGTAGGTTATTCCATTTTTGAATTATTTTTTGCAGGCATTAAAAGATTACAGAATTCCAGAGGAAAATATGCTTATTGAATTTGTAAAGAAACAGGTATATTTATTGTAGAATAAGTGTTATCAATTTAATTTCTATAATTTTTAGCTCACCTGGCCTTTTGTGAGCTTTTGTCATCACTATGCATCCGTCGTCTGTCGTCTGTCTGTCCGTCTGTCAACAATTTCTAAAATCTTCTCCTCTGAAACCACTGGGCCAAATGTAACCAAACTTAAGTTGAATCATCACCAGGGTATGACTTCTCAAAATTATGTTCGATTAGAAGTTATGGCCCTTTTTCCATAAAATTTTTGCATTTTTTATTTTTTATTTCAAAAAGTGTAACAGATAGAGGTCAAGTGTAAATTGCAAAAATGTTCAGCATATCAAGATCTACCCACCCTAAAATTTTGAAGAAATTCAATAAACCCATGTAGGAGTTATTGCCCTTTTTCACCAAATTTCACCAAATTTTTGAAATTTTCGTATTTTTTGCTTTTATTTCCAAAACTATAGAAGATGAAGGTTAAGTGTAAATTGATGAAATGTTTGCCATGCTGCGGCGACTTCAAAACTGGTGTTGAAAATTGTTCAATGACCGCCATTTTCAAAATGGCCGCCAAAAAGGCGGGAAAAATTCAACATGTCCGATTTCAATGAAATTTGGTTTCCAAATAGGTATTGATGTCACAACTTCAAAACTGATGTTGAAAATTGTTCATTGCATGCCATTTTCAAAATGGCTGCCAAAAAAGGCGGGAAAATTCAACATTGTCCGATTTCAATGAAATTTGGTTTCCAAATTGGTATTGATGTGGCAACTTCAAATTTGATGTTAAAAATTGTTCTCAAAATGGTCGCCAAAAAGGCGGGAAAATTCAACATTGTCTGATTTCAATGAAATTTGGTTTCCAAGTAGGTATTGATGTCGCAACTTCAAAACCGTTGTTAGAAATTATTCATTGACTGCCATTTTCAAAATGGCCACCAAAAAAGGCGGGAAAATTCAACATTATCTGATTTCAATTAAATTTAGTATCCAAGTGGATATTATTGTCACTACTTCAAAACCAGTGTTGAAAATTATTTGTTAACTGCCATTTTCAAATGGTTGCCAAAAAAAATTCAATGTTGTCAAATAGGTATTGATGTCGCATCTTCAAAACTGATGTTGAAAATTGTTTGCTGACAGCCATTTTCAAAATGGCTGCCAAAAAAGACGGGAAAATTCAACATTGTCCTATTTCAATGAAATTTGGTTTCCAAATAGATATTGATGTTGCGACTTCAAAACCTATGTTGGGTATTGTTCGTTGACTGCCATTTACAAAATGACGTCTCGACTTCAAAACTGCTGTCGAAAGTGGTCCTTAGCAAGAACGTTTTTTGTCAAAAAAGCCCAACAAAGAAATATAGAAAAACAAGATCGGACTTTAAATACAGTTCAATATATTGGAGGTGTTCTAGCTACTAAAGTTTGAGAGACTGGAGATCAACTGTATAACTTACAATGTTACCCTGATTGTGGCAACTGAAAGCCAGGTGAGCGATACAGGCTCCTTGGAGCCTCTGGTTTGTTTGAATGGTTAATGACAATTGAAAAAGAATGTTTTAAGGATTGTACCATTTAAATACATTTTCCGACATGTTTCGGTAAAGGCTGTTAAATTAAAACATACATGGCACACAGTAAAGACACTTTATATCACTTCTTGGAAAAAGTAGCTACTATTTCATTTTAGAATTTAGTATGCCTTAAGTTTTCTAAACTTACTTCACTTGCTGGCTACCTTATTTTCAAAGTGTCTTCCATATGTACTATAGATGTTTAATAGAATAACTCTGAACAAGCATCACAGAGAAAACATTTCAGATTTTAATGTTTTCATTTTTGTTTGACAAAATTATTGTATCTTGGTGTTCTTTAATAATAATTTTGTACATAAGATAAACCCAAAAAGTTATAACAAAGAAATTACCCCAATAATTGCTATAAAAAGTTCACAATTTAGGAACATGAATAGCCATTTGCATGAGAGTTAGTCATGTTTTCCATGAACAAATTTAAAATCTGCTTTTCAGAAATAATGATAATAAACACAACAAATGACTCCAAAATGTACAGATATCGGGTACTCACGGTAATATTTACATTTGAAACCATTTTCCATAAGAACATTATGTCAGAGGATTTTCATGTCCAAATTTTTGCTCTAAACTTTCTATGATTTCATTACAAACACAACTAAAGGTGAACCATAATTGTTCAATATTGAACAAAAATTACTAACGATATGGTGGAAGACCTTGCAATAATAATAATAACAGTAAAAGTATATTATTTTATGGCTATGTATTGTCCTTTGGAATTTTAAGGCATGTTCATGTACTCAGCAACCTTTCATACCTTACCTGATTATATCATTAGGTCTTACCATTATGTTGGGTTTATTATTCATCAGAAACTTTCCATTTTAACAGTAGATGTGTGAACCATCAGTAGCTTTAGGTAGTTGCCACCTTTAAAAGAAAGTAATGAGAATTTCCAAAAAGTGTTCTGAATTAGTAGGACTTAATGAAAGGTTGACAATAAACAAGATAAAATAATTGGTTCATGTGCTTGCTTTTGAAATGCAAGCAATTAAAAATTTGGCAGGAAATGTCCATTTTCAAGATTTTTCATAGACTTTTGTGTAGAAATTTACAAGTCTTGAAAATGAAATGAAGGAGCAATGTCAATTTTTTGAAATTTTGTGTGAATGGTCTTAAAGGTACACGTTTTCCGAATTTAACATGGAAAGTGAGTGATCATGGGCAAAATATTTTACATGTTATTATATGGAAAAAGACCACGGAGTCTGCATATCTGCATATCTGGCCAAATGTTGGAAATCAACCATGTCAACTACCTTAATTTTTGTTATGTTCTGTAAGTGTTGTCATGTGACACTGTGAATTCACCATAAAACATTCTAGTGGAGCTGTTGATGCTTTTATTTGTCATACCCTGTACATTTCATGATATATGACTTTTGTAGTTCATTAACTGTAATTGTGACACTATGACCCATGATTTTTTTTATAGTCTCTTACATTGTTTCCCATTTGTTATGAATATTTCTCAAATTGAAAGAGTTAATTTTAACATTAAAAGTTAGAGGTGTACAAAGAACTTTAAAATTTGAAAAAATTGAAATTATCCAAATAAACAAAAAAAACAATGTTAGAAATTGTTTCTGTAATTCCTATGTAATTTATTTGAAGTAAAGTAATTCTATAGTCTCTATTCTTAAAATATTCTGCCATTTTAATGCTTCTATTTTTGCTATATGTACCTGTGCACCATTCATTAAAATGGCAGTTGAGTGTAATATTTTTAAGAAATATGTCCTATAACCTGAAGATCAAGCTATTTTAGTAAACAAAATGCAAAAACCATTCACCAATTAATGATTCAGATGTTAATTTCATCAACATCTGGTCGCTCTACTTCTAGAAATTGTCAAGAGACATTTACATTATTGACCAATCAGGAACTGAGAGCAAATCATTTCCCCTGTTAGTTATCATTTTTTTAAAACATTGGTCTAGAGATTTTTAAATATTCCAGAAATTAGAGAAACATATTTTAGACATTTTGTTTATCATTACAGGTAGCAGCTTTCAGATCATCCTATCCAAAACAGGGATGTAGAAAGAGGAAGAAAACTGCATGTCCGTTTGTCCAACTGGAAGATGTAGGTTATACATAAACATAACAAAGAGAATAATAAAGCTCTATGATTGGTTTGTTATAAATTTACAGTGAAGCCCATACTAACCACCACCTCCTTATTGCAAATTCCTGTCTGTAATGACCGAATTTATTCCTCTTGAGAATTTTTCCCCATATATTACCTTTCTATGGGGACATCCTGTCTAACAAGACCAATGACCAACAAAGTATGTCCAGTCATGAAAATATGTCCTTCATATAATGACTTTTTATGCCCCGTCTACGAAGTAGGAGGGGTATATAGTTTTCAGGTATGTTGTCCATACGTACGTACATCTGTAATGCTCAGGTTAAGGTTAAGGTTGAAGGTAGTTTACCTTGAAGGAGGTATTATATCTTGATGAAACTTTGTATACAGATTGACCATGACCTGAACTGCAACATTTTGGAATGAAACAGATGCTGTGACCTCAGGGTCATGGGTCATTGACTTTGAATATCAGGAGTGAATATTTGATATACTACAGGTTAAGGTTTAGGTTGAAGGTAGTTTTCCTTGAAGGAGGTTTGATATCTTGATGAAACTTTGTATTCAGATAGACCTTGACATGAGCTGCAACATTCTGGAATGAAACGGAAGCTGTGAACTCAAGGTCATGGTTCACTGACTTAGAATATTAGAAGTTAATGTTTGATAAACTACAGGTTAATGTTTAGGTTGAAGGTAGTTTACTTTGAAAGAGATTTGATATCTTGATGAAACTTTGTATAATGATACATCATAACATGAACAGCAATGTTTTAGTGCCAAACAGATGCTGTGACTTCAAGGTCATGGTTCATTGGCTTTTAAGTTTATGATTGAATATTTGATAATGCTCATTGATTTAATTTTTAAAATTCTTCTTAGCATCTTTTTTTGCCCTTTATGTTTATTTTCAATAACTGAATTGCAAAAATCTTTGATTCCAATTTTGGTAAATTTCCTGAAACTCTCCAAGACCATTTAGTTTTGGAAATTTTACCTAGCAACCATACATTTTTATGCCCTGCCCACGAATGTGGAAGAAGTCCGGATCCATTTCTCAACAACTACACATTATAAGACAATGATGTTTCATCAAATTGATTGCCTTGACGAGTACTACCCAAATCATTGACAATTAGGTGGCTTTGACCTACATTTTACGCTTCAGTGACTTTGGTTAAGTTTTGCGTTAAGGTCCATTTCTCAACTACTACACATTATAAGACAATGATGTTTCATCAAATTAATTGTCTTGATGAGTACTACACAAATCACTGACAATTAGGTGGCTTTGACCTATATTTTATGCTTCAGTGACTTGGGTTAACATTTGCAATAAAAGCTGTTTCTCAATGACTAAGTATTGTAGCATCATGATATTTCACTGTAACATTCATCTATAGGAGAACTACCTGTTTCACAAAGCATTGGGTATTCATGACCTAAATTTTATGCTTGAATGACTTTGTTAAATTTTTGGGTTTAGGTCCACTTCTAAGCAACTACACACAATATTCCATCACAGACAGGGGATTTATTTTATGCCCAATTGACTTAGGTAATCTTTTGCGATAAATTTATTGGCGGGGCATCCATGTCTTACAGACACAATCTCTAGTTTAATTTCTTTTTGTCAAAACACAAATTTTCAATAACTGAATCACAAAAATCTTTGATTCCAATTTTGGTAAATTTCCTGAAACTCTCCAAGACCATTTAATTTTGGAAATTTTACCTAGCAACCATACATTTTTATACCCCCTGCAAACAAAGTTTAGGGGGGTATATAGGAATCACCCTGTCTGTCTGTCCGTCCGTCTGTCTGTCCGTCTGTCCGTCTGTCCGTCTGTCCACACTTTTTGTTAGCGCAACTCCTCTTAAACCACATGAAGGATATTGATGAAACTTTACACAAAGGAAAGACACTATATGGACGTGTGCATGAAGGAATATGATTAATGTCCGAAGCCAGGAAGGGGAGATAATTCAACTTTGACTTTGCTATGATTCTATCTGCACAGATGACTTCGTAAGCGCAACTCCTCTTAAACCACTTAAAGGATTTAAATGAAACTTTACACAAAGGAAGGACACT
>MJUU01043373.1:29771-42541 GCA_002080025.1 Modiolus philippinarum | reverse complement strand
TGCTATTAGATTTTTGGTAACTTGTTTCCTTACCTAGCTATGAGGGGCCACATGGGGCCAAATTGCTAATTTGCAGAATGCCTAAATTTTTAATTTTTCATTGGATTTTAATGGGATTTTTTTCTTTATGTTCCTCTTGATAAGCTTTCAGTGGTATGCCGATGGATTTGGCATAGCTCTTACCGTTTCGGAGCTATAAGGGGTCAAAGGGGCCAAAACTGCAAATTTGCAGATTAGGCCAAAAAAAATTATGTTTCCTGCTACCACACTTTGAAAAATAGGGTCGGTCGGTCGGCATTTTATTTTATTTTTCCAAATGTTTTTTTTGCATTTTGTTGGGAAGATCCGGAAAAATAACGTATCCTTTCCGATCCGGTCCGTTAATTGTTTCAATTTCCGGAAAGGGGGGCTATTTTTTTATTTATGTTTTAATGTTTTTGATCAATTGGGTCTAATTTTAACGTAATTATGGCAATATTCAACAAAGTGTATAAGCGGCGTTACATTTTGAAGCTTGACTGTAATATTTTTCACCAAACTGCCAATAAAAATGTCTGTTTCTGCTTTTAACTTTTTCACGAACAGCATAAAATGTTTAGGGTCGGAAACAAAAAAACAGGGTCGGTCGGGAAGCAGGAAACAAGAATATATTTTTTGTTTGGCCTTACCTAAAATTTATATTTTTTTAATTGGATTTTGATAGGATTTTTTTCTTTGGATTCCTTTAGCAGTATGTCAACAGATAGTAGCTCCTACTGTTTCCAAGCTATAGGGGTTCTGAGAGGCCAAAACTGCAAATTTGCAGATTACTTAAATTTTTAATTTTTCATCAGATTTTAATGGCCTTTTTTTTCTTTAGATTCCTCTTGATATAAGCTTTCTGTATTAAGACAGCAGATTTAGCGTAGCTCTTACAGTTTCTGAGCTATAAGCGTTCAAAAGGGGAAAAACTGCAAATTTGCAGATTACCTGAAATTTTTATTTTCATCAGATTTTGATGAAATTTTTTCCTTGAATTCCTCTTGATATAAACTTTCAGTAGTAAGTCAATGGATTTGGCGTAGCTCTTACCGTTTCTGAGCTATAAGGGGTCAAAGAAGGACCATAAGGAGTCATAAGGGCTAATTTTCATTTTCCCAAGATTTGTGTCCAGCTAATTACTGGGTCAATCTCCTTATTGTGTCCATGTAATTATTGTGTCAAGCTCTTTAGTATGTCCACACTCACTTTCAATTACACTTGTTCAAATTACAGTGGTCGACATGCTGCGGTCGTATCATGCTGCGCACGGCGTAGCCCTTTATTGATTAGTTCACTTAGATTTCATATCAATTTAGAGGCCATGTTGGGACGGGCGAGACAACTATTAGGGTTACTCACTACACTAAAACAAAATTTAGTTTTAGTAGACATTACATGAAATAACAGAAAAACCAAGCAGATTTTTGTGGTCAATCTATCAAGTCTTGTCATTAAAAAAACAGCCTCTATACCGATAATATAGAAGGGCTTTACGACCTTTATGATGCATTTTGGGATGACATGTAATACAAGCTTCAGATGCTGTCTGTGACCTACATTTTATTCACAAGTGCAGACGTGTCAAGTCTCACACAATTTGTATGAGACTCATGTTAGGCTTATCCTAATTTGCGATGAATTCCTTCGATCTTTTAATTTTTTCAACTAGATTAGTATGTATGATGCGTTTTGGGATGACAGCTGCAATTAAACATTTGGATGCAGTCTGTGACATTCACTTTATCCATGAACAAATTTGTTATGCAGAATTATTATAATCCAATCCTGTCATTCCTGTTTACTGACATGTATAAGATGTGACAAAGCTACAAAAAACCACAAAGAGGTGAGCTAAGCAGGCCGAGGTTACTTTCTATAATGGTTTTTAGCTCACATGGATATGCCAGGGTGAGATTTTGCCATCACTTGGCTTCCATCCATCACCCATTATAACTTTTCATTCAAAGATATTCTCCTCTGAAACCACTCAACCAATTGGAACTAAACTTAGTCTCAGAAGTTCTTAGGTGGTCCCCTTCAAATTTTGTGTCTCCAGCATGTCCTTACCTCATACAAGATGGCTGCCAGTATAAAACATAATTATACCCCCACGAACGAAGTTCAGAGGGGGGGTATATAGGAATTACTCTGTCTGTCTGTCAGTCTGTCTGTGATAGCAAACAATTTTTCGTAACAGTTTTCTCAGTAACAACTGATCACTGCAACTTGAAATTTTGTATGCAAGTTTGACATGATGTCCCATACTGCAAGTAGCGATTTCAGGATTGTCGAACATCAACTTACTGTTTACCGACTTAGTAAATTTTTGAGATCTTTTGTCAATCATAGAAACTTTTTGTAACAGTTTTCTCAGTAACTGCTCATCATTCCAACTTGAAATTTTGTATACAAGTTTAGAATGACATCTTATACTGCAAGTAGCGATTTCAGGATTGCCGTACATCTACTTCCTGTTTACCGACGTATTTAATTTTGAGATCTTTTGTCAAATTACAAGGCACTGATCATGATTTGTTTTCAATGATAAACAATATGAAGGATAACTGCAAATACCCATTAAGAACAAAAAACATAAAAAGGGCAATTTCTCTTAGACAAGTCTGATCAATTTTAGACTTGTTCAGGTCAAAATTGCTCAACAAAACCTATAATTCCAGACTTGAAAAGGTCTAAAATAATCAGACTTACTCGGTCTGTCCCCCGACTGTTGTTTATTTTGNGTCCATCTAATTATTGTGTCAAGCTCTTTCCTATGTCCATACTCACTTTAAATTACACTTTTTCAACTTTCAGTGGACGACATGCTGCGGTCGTATCATGCTGCGCTCGGCGTAGCCCTTTATTGTAACAGTTTTCTCAGTAACTCAGTAATGATGTCCTTTACTGCAAGTAGCGATTTCAGGATTGCCGGACATTTACTTCCTCTTTACCGACTTTGTTCACCGACTGTTGTTAATTTTGAGATCTTTTGTCAATCGTAAGAATTTTTCGTAACAGTTTTCTCAGTAACTACTCATCACTGCAACTTGAAATTTTGTATGCAAGTTTAAAATGATGTCCTATACTGCAAGTAGCAATTTCAGGATTGCCGGACATCTACTTCCTCTTTACCGACTAAGTTAATTTTCTAGATCTTTTGTCAATCGTAAGAATTTTTCGTAACAGTTTTCTCAGTAACTGCTTATCGTTCCAACTTGAAATTTTGTATACAAGTTTAGAATGACATCCTATACTGCAAGTAGCGATTTCAGGATTGCCCGACATCTACTTCCTGTTTACCGACTTATTTAATTTTGAGATCTTTTGTCAATCGTAAGAACTTTTCGTAACAGTTTTCTCAGTAATTACTCATTACTGCAACTTAAATTTTGTATACAAGTTTAGAATGATGTCCTATACTACAAGTAGCGATTTCAGGATTGCCGGACATTTACTTCCTCTTTACCGACTTAGTTAATTTTGAGATCTTTTGTCAATCGTAAGAATTTTTCGTAACAGTTTTCTCAGTAACTACTCATCACTGCAACTTGAAATTGTGTATGGTCACAATGGTCCTTGGGTGGTCCCCTTTAAAGTTTATGTCCAGCTTGTCTATAGGTCATCCAAGATGGCCGCCAGAGGGGAACATAGTTTAACATAGGGACCCTATTGGAAATGCATTCAAAGTCAATCAAAGATCTTCTCTGAAACCACTTGGCCAATTGGAATCAAAGTTTGTCACAATAGCCCTTGGTTGGTCCCGTTTTAAACAAATGTAAGATGAGTCTGCATCACATCCAAGATGGCTGCCATTAGAAAACATGCATGTAGTTTAACATAGGGACCCTATGGCTAATGCATTCAAAGATCTTCTCCTCTGAAACAACAGCAAATTGGAACCATATGCTTGGTAACAATAGTCCTTGGTGGTCCCCTTCAAAAGTTGTGTTCAGCTTGTCCCAACCTCACCTAATTGGCCCCAGCAGATGAATGTAGTTTAACACAGGGACCCTATGGGGAATGCATTCATAATTTCAAAGATCTTCTCTGAAACAACTGGCCAATTGGAACCAAACTTGGTCTCAATAATTCTCAGGTGGTCCCCTTTAAAAATTGTGTCCAGTTTGTCCAACCTTATCCCAGATGGCCACCAGTAGGAAACAGTAAAACTTAGAGTCCATATGGGAAATGTTGAACCAAACTTGCAGCAATAGTCCTTTGGTGGTACTCTTCATAGTTTGTGACTTTAATGTTTGTACCTCATCTCCAGTTGGGACATAGTTTAACGTAGGGACCCTATGGAAAATGCAATCAAAGATTTTTTTCAGTTTAACATAAGGACCCTATGGGAAATGCATTCAAAAATCTTCCCCTCTGAAACCACTGACCCAGTTGGAACCAAGCAGTCCTTGAGTGGTCTCCTTCAAAGTTTGTGATCTTTATGTTTGTACATTTTGTACCTCATCCAAGATAGCTGCCAGCAGGGAACATGTGTAACATGGAAATCTTATGGGAAATTCATTCTTGAGGGCCTCTTGTTACTCATATAAAATGTTGAAATAATATTATTTGAATATTTAAACCTGTCATGATCTTTACCTGACAGTCTGCCAAATGGCTTTTGACATTGCTCAAGTTTAGTGTCTTTGTCAAGTTTTTCTGATAAGTCTATTTTTAGTTCGCCTCAACGAAGTTGAGGAGGACTATTGGAGTACCCCACGGCGTCCGCATCTACGTTTGCGTCCGTGTCTGCGTCCGCATTTGGGTATATATCTTGGTAACTATGAAGGGTAGGATCATCAAACTTTGTATACAGATTCATCTTGGGCTATCTCACAGCCTCCAAGAAAATAAGGTCTCTTTGACCTATGTTTTCCGCTTGAACGACTTATATTCAAGTTAACGTCCGAGTTCAGATCTCAGTCATTATACATGGTAGGATCATGTAACCTTGCATATGCATTCATCTCTGATAGTAGGTCAGCATCCTGACAAAATCAGTTGACTTTGACCTATATTTTCCGCTTGAACGACTTACATTCAAGTTTACGTCCGAGTTCAGATCTCAGTCACTATACATGGTAGGATCATATAACCTTGCATATGCATGCATCTCTGATTGTAGGTCAGCATCCAGGCAAAATTAGGTCACTTTGACCTATATTTTCTGCTTGAATGACTTACATTCAAGTTTATGTCCGAGTTCAGATTTCAGTCACTATACATGGTAGGATCATGTAACCTTGCATATGCATGCATCTCTGATACATTTGTAGTAGGTCAGCATCCAGGCAAAATTAGGTTACTTTAACCTATATTTTCCGCCTGAACGACTACCATTCAAGTTTATGTCCCAGTTCAGATCTCGGTCACTGTACATGTTAGGAGCATGTAACCTTGCATATGCATGCATCTCTGATGGTAGGTCAGCATCCAGGCAAAATTAGGTCACTTTGACCTATATTTTCAGCTTGCACGACTTACATTCAAGTTTACGTTTTGAGTTCAGATCTGGGTCATATACATGGTAGGATCATGTAACCTTGCATATGCATGCATCTCTGATGGTAGGGCAGCATCCAGACAAAATTAGGTCACTTTGACCTATATTTTCTGCTTGAATGACTTACATTCAAGTTTATGTCCGAGTTCAGATCTCTGTTACTATACATGTTAAGATCATGTAGCCTTGAATTTGCATGCATCTGTGATGGTAGTTCAGCATCCTGGCAAAATCTAGTCACTTTGACCTATATTTTCTGCTTGAACGACTTTCATTCAAGTTTAGGTCAGGATTCAGATCTCGGTCACTATACATGGTAGAATCATGTAACCTTGCATATGCATGCATCTCTGAAGGAAGGTCAGCATCCAGGCAAAATTAGGTCACTTTGACCTATACTTTTTGCTTGATTGACTTACATCCAAATTTACTGAAGAGCTCAGATCTCAGTCACTGTACATGTTAGGATCATGTTAACTTGCATATGCATGCATCTCTGACAATGTGCCATAACGAGGCGAACTTTGTAATCGTTGATTACCTATGTTCTAAATAATCGTATTTAACGCCAGTTTCTCAGTGACTGTTAGTGATATTTGATGTAAAGAATTGCCTTTTCCTCATGAGATCAAGAGAAACTCAAAATAAATGACTGATAATAAGGAATATTGGAAATTTTGTTTTTGATGCAGGCTTTCTCAATCCAGCCTGATTCCATACACCCTGATTAAGTCCAGGATCACTTGAATGAATTGTGCCTTAACAATACTCATATCTGATCATTGTGCACAATACTTGTATATAATTAGTAAACAGGTATTGCAAAATTATGTGGAAAATTACAATTCATGTGCAAAACTCGTATACATTGTACTACACTTTTCAGGTCTACCAAACTGTTCAAAAAGAAAATTGAAGTGTATATTATAATAGAAATTCCAATGTTTATGTTCCATACTTTATTTGTCATACATCCAAATTGCCGAGTTGTTCGATTAATGTAGAAAAGATAACAGGAAACACCTACAATGACCGAAAACCACAATTACATGTCTCATACACCAGAGAACCGCACTAGAAAAACAATAAAATGACAAAAGACAAACATGGACAACAATAGGAACTCGGAATAGCCGGACTTGGTACCGACACTGGCAACAGCCAGCAGTAGGGTTAAACAGGTTTATGGGTACCCAAACCTCCCCTTTTCTCTATCTCGTTTCCCTATAGTATGATTAACATACAAATAAAACCCGATACAGGTATACTTATTAATTATTTCTGAAGTCCCTGCCTCTTGCCTCCTGCTTCTTTGCTTCGATTTTCATTTCCAGAATAAAATATATGCAGTTAGTCATCCTCTAATATAATGCAGTATAACATTACTAATTTTACATACTATTCATTAATTACCTTTGAAATTTATGTATGAAAAAAAATCAATATCGAAGAATGCCAGTACAATCTCATCTGACATACTGTTGTATATGTTATTGTACACAGTACTCGTTAGGAAGTTGTTGGGCCACAGACCAAGTGATCCAGAGAGCCCATATACCAAAACCGAAATATCATACTTTCTATTCTGGAATTCACGAAGGATAAAATTTACCTACTTACAATGAGAAACTCCCTGTACCAAGTTAGTTATATATTGTCAAAGTGGAGATAATTTTAAGGGCATATCCAATAGTTTCAGGGGAGATAATAGCAAACACAAAAGAAGGCAATGTTTTCCGGGAATATGACGTTAATAAATGTAACGTCACAAAGTAATTCCCATTGTTTCTGAGGGAAAGGTAATTTGTACCTTCATGTTTGGCAGACTTTATGGGTGTTACCGATGGGAGATTTGTTAAACTTTGCATATTTTAATGATTTACTCGGAAACGAACATGGTGACCTAAGTGGTTTTTGAGATTTTTGAGTAGCATATTGATAGAAGTACATGATATAAAATTTTCATAAAATCGACAATATGAGAAGTCTGTAAAATATTGTAAACTTGAAAATGTAATGGGGACATTTTATGCCACGTTTACCGTTACAAGGGCTACATATTCATTGATTTATAGGAACAGAAATACTTTTTCATATAAAATTATTTTTTTCTGTAAATCTTTAAAACCTTGACTTTGTTTTTCTGTCATTTTGGTATCGATTAGATTGAAAATATATTATCCATTATTTTTCAAACTAGAACTTGTTTTTTCTTTAAAAAATGCAAAAATAGCCAATTTTTAACCTCGATTCCCATGGAAACAAGATTGGTGACCCATTATTTTCTTGTCATTTTTGGAATCATAGGTACTTGTTTCACAATAAAAATTGTAAAAATGACATTATAACAAGAAACTGTTCGATATGCCCTTAATAAGCATATAAATAGATTCTTTTGATATTGAAATTAAAAACCTCCACTTTGACCATTTATAACTAACTTTGTACAGGGAGATAAGTGGCCGATGTTTCCAATTGAAATAAGTTGATAGTTCTATTTTAATTTGGATGTTGTTGCCTTAATTAATATGCAGTCTAACAAAATTAGCATTCATCATATAGCACATATGAAAACATAAGCAACCTGCATGTGATTGGCAGTGGCTTGATATTTTTTTTATTGTAGCCTTATCAGTGATACTGACTGTAGAACTTCCCCCAAATTACTGATAAACTATAATCTCTTGACACTTGCACTGATGAAGGTGTTGCAATGTTTCATGGTTCGATTTAAGCACTCTCCCGCTCTCCCCTGACAAGTAAAATCTGGGAAGGGCAAGTGAAATTTGATGCTGATTTGTCCGCTTGTCTAGGTGAAATTTTATTTGTCTTCAAGTTTGAATGTGGAAGGGCAAGTTGATTCCTGGAAGGGCAAGTAATATTTATTTGAAACTTGCCCTATGGGCAAGCTGACGATTTATTTCTAAATCAACCCCTGTGTTTCATGGAAAATTCTAATGGAAACTTAAATTACCTGTTGAATGGGAAATATAGATAATTATTTGTCCAAAAAAAAGAAAAAAATTAGGCAACACAAACATGACAGTAAGGACAAAACTTTTATGTCAATATTTATATTTATTCAGAGATGTTTACTTGCATAGGCATAGAATGTCCATATTTAAGTAAAATTACCCAGTCCTTGCACCTTGAAAATGTACAGAATATCAGAAAACATATCAAACAAGCTTCCATACTCCAGCAATTGGTATTCAGAGACATTGACTAAATTATACCCATGATATGTAGCAGTTAGTGTTTCATTTATAAAAGTCCAGGTGTAGTGGAAAGTGCTAGTAAAGGTTAATGGAATAAGTCCATGAGATAATGTAAGATAGAACAAACACGGTACATATTGCCAATCATTATATTGCTCTTACAGTTTAAGGATGTTCGCTGGTCATGTTTATGTAGTCAGATTTTCAGACTTCTATGGTTTTATCCATTGAAAAGCTTAATGATTTTTAGCCCGATGACCCCTTAATTATTTTCTTGAATTTCATTGTGTACATCTTTCGGAGCATTCTGACAAAATTTTATTCAATTGGTGTTATTTTGTCACATTCCTAATTGGACATACTGTGAAAGTACTATTGTTCGTGGGGTTCCAATTTTCGTGGATTTCGTGGTTCGCTAAAACCACGAATTTAAGTTCCCAGCGAAATGCACATTTTCACTTGAGCTTTAATGTATGGAATACTAAACCACGAAGTTAAGTACCAACAAAACAGTGATTTTTATCAAAACAACAAAAATTAGTGACCACCAATAAAAGTACTTCCAAAGTATATTGCTCATGTTAAACCCAAAAAATGCAGAGGAGTCCAGTTCCCTGCAATTTTTTGAAACACTAGTATCTCACAGATTACATTGGTAATCTATCAGTTTTTCTGGCTTAAATTACTTCTTTTCAATTTTCTATATAAAAATCATATTTGATTGATATCCTTGTTATTTTAAAATTGACCAGCGAACATCCCTAAGCAGCCATTAGTTACTCTTCCACTCAAAAAACTAATAACTCACTACTGGAATGGGGTCTGTAAGTCTCATTCAATTTTGAAACTTCCTGGTACATAAATTGTACCCAGAAGTTGCTTTTTTATCAAAAACATATGACGTTTCAATCACAAATTCGGACGTCATAATGCTGCAAAGTCATGTTGTGGCGTGACAAGTTTTCAAATTGCAATCTTATTGTGAATTCTCGGGGTCACATGACGAGACTTACAGACCCTATATGGACATGAGTCAGGAATGGTAAATAACTCTGATATTTTCTTAGAGACAAAATTTCTGTCATAATATTTAGAAGGAATGTGATCTAACTTAACTTATTGGTTATTGTTTTGTTTTTATAGTACATTCACAACTTGGGAGTACCAGGCGAATGGCAATTTACAGATATATTTGGACTGGAGCCAGAGTTGTTAATGATGGTGCCACAGCCCGTGGTTGCTGTTGTCTTGTTGTTTCCTATCACAGAGAAGGTATGGAACTCACTGTAAAGAAATTTGTTCATATGCTAGTGCTTTATCTGAATAGTTCTATTTAGTACAAGAAAAGACAGGTAGTCCATCATAAAAAGAAGATTTTCAAATATTAATAGTCCTTCTGTAGTCCCTTTTATAAGTTGTGTCTGAGAGGTCCACATCCTGACTAAAATTACTGACATACTAGGGTTCATAGTTTGAAAAAATCTCTCTCTCAAAAAAAAAAAATCAAATTCTCTTCTTTTCTGAAACTACCAATACCGGTACATAGACAGTTAGAATCAAAATTAGCTACAATGGTTCATAGATGGTCACCTAAAAATGCCAGTAGAGAACATTTGAGTGTACGGAAAATATTCAGATTTATTCTTCTCAAAGTGCTTTTCCAGTGTCAGAACCTTATAAAAACCATTTTCAATAAACAAGATGCCAAAAGGATCCCAACCCTTTCAGAAAAGGGGCAAAAGGGGGTCAGATTGAGTGTTTGTTTATACTTTGCTGTAGAATCTTTATTCTGTATTGTATTTAGATGTTTTTAGCTTGCCTGGCTGTAGCAAGTGTGAACTTTTGCCATCACTTGGCATCTGTCGTAAACTTTTGTTAAAAAATCTTCTAAAATATTTGGCCATTATAAACCAAACTTTGAAAATGCATTCAAAGTTTTTCATCTTTGAAACTACTATGCAAGTTGGAACCAAACTTGGTCACAATAGTCCTTGGATGATACCCTTCCATGTTTGTGATTTTTATGTTTTTACCTCATCCAGGATGGCTGTCATTGCAGAACATAGTTTAACATTGGGACCCCATGGGAAATGCATTCAAAGACCTCCTGCTCTAAAACTATCATGCCGATTGGAACCACTTGGTCACAATTTTCCTTGGATGGCCTTTTCATGTTTGTGATTTTTATGTTCATACCTCATCTAAGATGGCCACCAGCAAGAACAAAGTTTACACAGGAACCAATAAAGAAATGCATTCAAATATCTTCTCAGCTGAAACACTGAACCAAATATCTTCTCAGCAGAAACACTGAGCCAATTTTAACCAAACTTGGTCACAGTAGCTCTTGGGTTGTCATCTTCAAAGATTTTAATTTTTATGTTCGTACCTCATCCAAGATGGCTGCAAGCCAGGTACATAGTTTAAAATAAGGACCCTTTGGGAAAGGCCTTCAAGGATCGTTTCCTCTGAAACTACAAAGCCAATAGAGACCAAACTTGATCAGATTAGTCCTTTGGTGGTTCTCTTCAAAGTTTGTAATTTTCATATGCCTGTCTTATGACAGACATTATGATAAACTGATTGTCCGGCCATCTGTCTGTCTGTTTCATATGTTACGCTCTAACTTGACAACCCTTTGGCCAATTTACTTCAAACTTTGTTGAGGTATTGGGAATGATGGCTTCAGAATCTGTATACTTTTTCTTGGAATTTTGATTTTTCTTTCAAGAGTTATGGGACTTTATTCGTCAATTTTAAGGCAATATTTTACATGTCACATTCTAACTTGACAACCTTTTGGCCAGTTATAATTAACTTCAAACTTTGCAGATTGGATATGATGGCTTCAACATCTTTTATACTTTTTCGTGAAATTTCGATTCTTCTTGCAAGAGTTATGGGACTTTATTTGTCAATTTTAAGGACATTTTTTACATGAAACGCTAATGGGCCTTTATTCGCAATTTTAACTGATAAGTACTTTGATCAGCTCACTTCAAACTTTGCAGATTGATTTCTTAAAGAGATATCAAGCTTAATTAGGCAGTTATAGGTGCTTCTGAATTGAGAACCCCTTACCTAATCACTTAGTTTTGAAGGGGTGACGACGGGCATATCATGTGGCTTGGCGCAGCTGTTTATTATGTTCACACCTCATCCAAGATGGCCACCAGTGGGGAATATACTAAATAGCGCCCTATCAGAAATACATTCAAAGATCTTTTCCTCTGTCTAAGGCGACAATACAGGCACTTGAGCGCCTCTTGTTTTCATTATCATTTTTACACCTGTAGTTTGTTGACCTAATTGGGTTAGTGTTTACTGTTTGTAAGAATTAGATGCCCAATTTACAAAATTTGTTGTCAGATTTTGATGCATTTTTATGCCATTTTAAATGACTTTTCGTCATGGGGTACATAGTTTTACGCTTGTCAGTTCATCCATTCGTTGGTCCGTACGTATTCCAACTTCTTCAAAGGAATCTAGCTTACAATAAGAAGATGTACACACGCACACACATCTTTTGGAATATTCAAAATAGCTGCAGTTGCTATGGAAACTGAAAAAAAATGCTGGAAAATGCAAAGTGCCTAAAATAGGATGAAACTTTACAGGAATGTTGTCTATCTCCCATAGAAATGATTTTGGGTCTCAGAATTTTCAGAATGGCTGCTGTTGCCATGGTAACTAAAAAAGGCAAGAAAATTTGAAGTGCCTCAAATGAAACTTTACTGAAAGGTTGCTTAGTGCCTAAAGAAGTGATTTTTGGGCTCAGTAATTCACTTGTATATTTTGTGGAAAAAAAAGAAGAGGTATATTGTGTCCATACTTGTACTGTATCAACAACTGTATTGTGTCCACATTTTTAGCTCACCTGGCTTAAAAGGCCATGTGAGCTTTTGCCATCACTATGCGTCTGTCATCCGTCCGTCTGTCTGTCAACAATTTCAAAAATCTTCTCCTCTGAAACCACTGGGCCAAATGTAACCAAATGTGGCCTGAATCATCACCAGAGTATGGCTTCT
>MJUU01043369.1:52479-63264 GCA_002080025.1 Modiolus philippinarum | reverse complement strand
GTGAATTATTTAGATCTATAAAACTCTAGCATTTGTTTAGGGTGTGCCAGTGTTGATTTTAGCTTCTAAAAGTCAATAAAGCAATTTTCAGATATTGATGAAAAACAAAATTTATTAGTTTGTCCATAAATTACATAGAGGGGATATAAACAAGGCCATTTTAAACAAAAATCAAACAGGACCATTGACCATATCCACTTTCTTACTGATTTAGAGGGTTCTTGTAAATACTTAAGTTCAGAAATATTCCCACACTTTTATTATCTTTTTGACCTTTCGATAGCCCACTGTCTGGTTTTAGTACCTGGTAGTCAAATACTTATTCTTGTTTGACATTTCAGTTGGCCTCAACAAAGTTAAGGGGGAGAACCTCTTGTGTCTGACTCCACTTCTGAGTCCATTTCAATGTTTTCTTCATTTACAGTATCATCAGGATACAGGATACAGTCATCTTTATTGTTCACAAAAGCTGCATCTTGGGCTGAATGCAAGATTTCCAGAAAATTGTGTCTCTGTGACCTAAATTTTCAGCTTGAGTGGTTTACTCCAAATTTATATTCTAAGTTCATATCCCAATTACTGTAAGATATTGGAACATTTAACTATGCGTATTCCTGCAGTGCTTATGGTAGGTCATCATCCTTGCGAAAATAAGTCACATTGACCTACATTTTCCACTTGATTGACTTACATTTGTTCAGTGTTCCTAATAGTTATAAGTTACATGTGTTTATGAATTAGTTTTACTATTTTCTGTAATGGTTGTTTGCTTAATGAGGCGTTTGCTTCCGAAGCCTCCTTATAATGCAACATAACTGAGGGAATGAAGTGTTACCCCAACAGTTTTCTTGAGTTTTTAACACTGCTTGAGAAATAGTGCTTCATTTTGTGACAAGCTACAAATTAATCCCTTTTGCTTTAGTTCACTTTTGGAAAGGGTCAAATAGCTGAAGAGATGATATATTGCTTTTGCCCTTAAAGAGATGGGATTTCTATTGGGGGGTCTTAGCATTGAAAGATTTATTGTTTATATGCTGGTACATATATTTTAAGTTAACACTTCTTGATATTTTTATTTGATAATTTAAAGACTTTAAGCTGAATGGAGGAACATGAGGTGGGACTCCTTATATTTTGGAAAAGAAAACTAAGCATGATTATAATGTTTTTATTTTTTTGTGTGATATGACAAATTGCATGTAGTAGTTTGCGGTTTCTTTGTTTATCTCCCTATAGGCCATTTTACAGGAGTCAGTAATTTTTAATTTTAAATGTCCTTTAAACAGGTGATAAATATGTATGCTGATATTTTAATTCTGTGTATATATCTTGCACTTGTCATTATATTTAAATAAACTAAAGTCAATATAGTTTTTGACAAGACAATACACATATATTATGTCACGTCTGTGTATTCTATGACTAATTAGTTACCAGACTATTTTCTGTGTTTTACAGGATGACATTACTTGTTTACATGTGTACTGTCCTATGCCACGATCCTGTTTCCTAAGGGCAAATTTTATATATAAAGATAGAAATCAGTTGTTTTGTGGTTGACATAAATTATCATTTCATTTTCTGTTGCTTTTTTTAAAGTACACATGAATTGATTTTTTAGATGTATCAGTATGATACATGTAGTCTGTAGATGTTAAATATTAATGCCCTTTTTTACTTAGATCATGAAATCTTAAATGAATAGAGTTATATAGCAAATTTAGATAAGAAATTGACATAAATGAATGAAATCACAGAGAAAAAACACTAATACAAACTGTATGATCTGTGTAAAGGCCTTTTTTCCAGGTGGATGAATTGTAAAAAGCCAGATTTTGGATCATTAATAAAAACATTGTATAACATGAGTAGATAACATTTTGAAATCCTTATTTTACTTTTAATTGCTATCTAAAAATGGATTTATCTCATTGGTGGAAAATATTTAAAATTCCTAGGGGGTTTTAAAAAAATTGGGTTCTGGGCCCCCCTTTTGAAAAAAATAGCGGTCAGGGCCCCCTTAGCAGAAAGTCTGGACCTGCCACTGTTATCCAAATCAACTACATGTATTTTAAGTGAATATAACTCTGAATATGTAGAGCATAAGCATGATAAGTGTTAGAAAAGGGGGATGTAATTTGAAATTTTTAATAGACAGAAAATTAACGTACATATTGAATTGTTTAAAATAAAACAGCTGACTAAAAACAATATTATTTATACCAATTAATAATTAAATCTATTTATTATTCAAACATTAAAAATCTATGATCAGTGACATATTTTAGTGCACAAAGTAAAGTAAGTATGAGTATCAGATTAATTATTTATGTTGCCATAAATTACATTGTATACCTATATACAAAGGTAAATATTAATTAGCTATGCAAGATAACAATTGATAAGAAAGTCACTGACACTCGTACATGTAATTTTTGACCTGTGATGATCTCTCTAAAACCTGCCCACCCTTTTTATCCAATCAGAGAAGGTAACTTTAAATAGATCTTGGTTAAATATATATATACAATTTAACACACCACGTGTTTTCCTTTGAGTCACATTGAAGTTTATTTACATTGTACGATATATCCTGACTTAACTGCCAAATATAGACTATCATGGGCTGATTGTCCAATATTTATTTATTTCTGTCTCAAAATACAGGATTTTAAGGATTAATTAACCAGTTGTGTTGTAATTAAGTGTTGTTACTTCAAATTGAAATTTACGTTTACATTTCGTTAATTTGATGTCAGTGAAAATGACAACAGGAATATTATTCGTTATTAATTTTTGGTAAGTTTCTGACTTTTAGCCTCTGTATAAGAATTTTTGGCAAGTTTCTGACTTTTAGCCTCTGTAGAAGAATTTTTTGACAAAAGTTTTTTTTTTCTTTTGTAATTTGCCAAGCTATCATCCTATATTGTTCTTATTAAAAGGGAGCAATACTTTTCACTTTAACGACGTCCATGTATATATGATAATTTAGTGTAATAAATGAAGGTAAGAAGAAAAAGAATCTTTTTTATTGAAGATAAAATGCATAGATACATGTATTTAAGGTTCTGAAGCTTTTTGTGTCATTTCACATTACATGTAGTTACAGAACAGATTTTAAAAAATGTCATATAAATTTACTATTTTAGTACTTTTTGTCAAATTTTGTAGGCTTTCATTAAGAAATGGTTTAAATATTTTTCATTCAATTGCCAGAAACTGTTTTTTGTTCAGAAAAATAACATAGTAAAAAATTATCCGAAGTTTCATAGAATTACTGTATTCACAAATTATGAACCTTAGAAATAAGAAAACTCTATCTGGCCAAAAATATAAGGCACCCCCCCCTTTTTTTAAAAAGATTTAATTCCCTAGGTTTCATGCTGTGTAGAAAACAAGCATCTTGATCATGTTGAAGGCACTATACTGTTTCACTGATCACATTGACAATAAATATTAAATAATTCTAATTGGAAAATAGAATATGATAACCAAGAATTTACAAGTTTTCCCTGTTATATATTATATATATAAAGTATCTTAACATCAAAGCAGCTGCACATAATAACATAGATTATATACTAGTACTATATATTGGATATTTATGGAACAGCCATCTGATTTTACTTGTTAGAATATTTATGAACAATAAAAATCAGTTCCAATAAGCTTTAATTATGAAGGTCACCCAGAGACTTATACACTACAAATTTATCTCAATAACAGAAGAATTAGTTTTGAGGTACCTTGGTTTTAGAACATTTGCTTCTGCACATGTTTACAACAATATTGTTTACTTATGATGAAGCTATATGGGGAATGGCCAGTATTGTTTTATTCAGCCTTGTGCAGAGCACTACCATCACTGATATAATTTGCTCTGTTTGAAGCTGAATGAAATCGTTCTGAAACTTGTTTGTGATTTTGCACATGGTGAAATTTCCAAAAAAGGGTTTGTCCATAATTTAGGCCAAAATCACTGATGACCCATCGCCCAAGGCCGACCAAGCTATATCAGTAAACACTTGGTTATCTGATCTGTTTGCTTGGAGTTAAGAGGTACATGTCTTTGGACAGAAATTAAATTTTAATTTGCTAAATAAACAGTAATATGAAGAACAAAATCTTTTACTTTAAAGGTTTTGAAGGACGAAGTTAGTCCTATAATATACAATGATATATCTTGTTGTATTTATCTCACAAGTGTCAACCCACAAATTGAATTAAAGATTGAATTGAGATAAATATTTTGTTTAAATAAATAAAACTGTATTGATGTGATTGTGCAGAATTGTGATTTTTCGTCATTAAAATCAGCTGATCGCTAATCGTTCGACTCCTATATTTGTTCAATGTTTATACTTGTCGCAATTATTTTGGGTACTATTTGTGGGTCAACTTTTGTAATGCAAGGAACTATTGCTATAACAAGGATATTTTTTAATTTTTAACCAATTATATATTGTCAAAATGTTAAGCATCATTCCATGGGATGAACACTTTTTACTGTCTTTGACCTTTCAATACCAATTGTTGCTGAGTTGCTAGTCCAGACACTTTGCAATGGAAGGATTTTGGGTACTATTTGTGGGTCAACTTTTGTAATGCAAGGAACTATTGCTATAACAAGCATATTTTTTAATTTTTACCCAATTATATATTGTCAAAATGTTAAGCATCATTCCATGGGATGAACACTTTTTACTGTCTTTGACCTTTCAATACCAATTGTTGCTGAGTTGCTAGTCCAGACACTTTGCAATGGAAGGATAAGTTTTGCACACCATAAAACTGTTTATAGCCCACAATTTCTTTTGAAATGCCTGTATCAAGTCGGGACCATTCGGTCAACAGTTTTTTACTGGTTTTACATATGCTTTGTCTATTTGCCTCTTTGACTTTGGCTCTTGATGATTTTGTTCGGTAATTTTGTTATAACCCCATCCCTCCAAGAATAAAGCAACTGTAGAGAAAGGTTTTAGAAGACCAAAACATGTGTAAAAAGTAAATCTGATTAAGATATGATATTGACCATGTGGTAATAACTCCACATTGATTGTAAATTAGCCAGTTAATGCAATTAGATGGTATTAATGGATTTTACCATGAACTAGATTTTGACCATAAACACCTGAGGCTTTCAGAATATTGAATGATAATTGATGAATAGGGGGAGAGGCTGAGGGAAGAATTTAATGACAAAAATAAATCTGTAATTCAAAAGCATTATGTACATGTATTCTTCTAGTAAAAAAAGCAGAAAAAATGTAGACTTTATTGGATACTTGCATAAAAAATCTCAACTTCGGAGGAAAAAGTCGGAAAAACTGTTTGTTCGTGACAGAATGATAGACATTACGAGTGAACTTTGTTGTTGGACATAAAACACATCCTGATTGGTCAGTTTTCATTTTGCTTGCATTGTGACTGTCCATTGCTGTCAAGTAACGACAAGTATCTTCAGTTTATAGTCAGTTTCTTTCTCTCAATTTATACAGTATGTAAGGCCTAAAAAAAATACCTGTGTTTCGGTAACATACTCATCAAAATTACGGTCGGTACTGGTAGGCATTTTTTTTAATTTTTCCAAAACTTTTTACATAGACATATAGAGAGTAACTCCTGGACTTTAACAGTGCTTCTTTAAAAATTGCCAAAAAAAACTTTAGGGTAGGCATTTTTAGCCCCAAAATGTAGGGTCGGTCGGGTTACCGGAGACACAGATTTTTTTTTATTCTGCCTAATGAAACAGTCATACTGTCAGATCCAATATTGAAGCAGAATTGAATATAAACCTGATACATTCTATCATGTCTATTAGTCCTGACCTTGGCTTTGTATCTTGTAATACCTAATTATATACAATCAAATTAATTACTGATACAACTCAGTAAGACAGTTTATTTATATACCCTGCTTCCTTTCCTTTTCCTTTGTAATGACATAATGCTTATGTTCTGTTTTAAGCATGTTTGAAGGTTGCATGTGGATTGCTTTTGGGAGTTTGGGGCAATCTTATGGCTGTTTGTGGTCTGTGGAGGTTAATGTTGTAACATCCAGAAATCATACCTCCAAATTATTTAAGATCACTCAAATACTTTGAGTTATCTCCATTCTGATTATACAACATTCTTTATGGCCAAACTTTCTAAAGTGAATTTGCGAATAATGTTGTTGCCTCTGTCTTTCAGTCTGTCAATCCCGATTTTGTTTTAATTCAAAATTTAAGGAATGCTTGGGGCTTGAATTACCATTGAATTTATGACAATCTGCTACTCTGGTTTTCCTTCAGAAATGCATAGCAACTTTCTAAATGGACACAGACTTTAAAAAGGTCAACCAAAATATCTACATTATGGAAACCAGTTGAATTGATATTATTATAGATGTTAGATTGAAAAATTAACCTTGTAATGTATAATTGCCTGTTTAATCTAGCTTTTTACCTTTGATCCGATTGGAATTTATTTCCACATTTTATTGCTTTATTGAGTAAATTGGTAGAAAAACTGATGATCAATATCAAATTATTTTGTATGCACAATAAAAGAGAAAAATATTATTAGTTTATTTGCCCAAAAATCAATTTTGAAATCGGCCAGTTTAGATTAGATCCATTGATGTAGATTTAAAAAAAAAAAAATTCTGTTTTTGAACTGAAATTTCTCGTCAGAAGTTTTATGGCTTTCATCATAATTTGACTGATGCGGTTATGATGATTCTATTTCAGAAAAAGAGAATATACATTTAGTAGATCTGGAGTAATATGACCGATTCAACTCATATGTTGAACTTTACGTAAGCATTGTGATGGATGCCTATACTGTGGCACAGATTATGCTTACTACAGAACACTTTTAAACATGCATGTTAAAAAGATGTGGTATCTTTTGTGATATGTATATATATAAGTTATATTTATCGTCTTGCTCATGGTAGCCCATTGATATTTTGTATGCAGTTGCATTAGCATCAGTACAGATCAGTTTCAGGAGCGTTTCATGTGTATGCCCCTGCAGTCACACTCTACTGACTTTTAAACTTTTCATGGTATTTTTCAAATGTTTAAGTTTTATCTATCCCACTCATGGTAGCCCATAGATATTTGGCATGCAGTTGCATTAGCACCAGTGCAGATCAGTTTCAGCAGTGTTTTATGTCTATGCCTTGCTGTCATGCTCCACTGACTTTGAAATTTTTCACTGTTTTTCAAATCGAGTTTTATCTATCATTTGCTAAAGATGAAACCACTCATTGTAGCCCATTAGTATTAATAAAAAAGTTGCATGAGTCCTAGTACAGATATGTTTCAGGAGCCTTTTTGTCTATACCCCAACAGTCATGCTCCACGGACTGAAATTCAGATGTTTAAGTTTTATCTATCATCTGTTTAACATCAATAACGCTTATAAAGTAAGCAATGGATATTTGGTATGCTGTTGCATGAGCACCAGTACATGTTTCAGGAGTATTTTATGTCTATGATCCATCAATTCCGTACAGTACAGAAGGAGTGGTACCATTACAAATCACTGTGACCGTGAGTGAGGCTGTTCAACTCCAAAAGTGATACTAAACAACTTTTTCTCTGTAAGAGATATTTTCATTATTTTTTCTGCATTTAAAGTGTTGTGACATGCCACTCTCAATTAAAAAGAGAGTAAGAAATGATCTCGAACAGGAAAAAAGATATTGAGATCCACTCGCAGAGTGGGGCATGTCTATCACAGTGATTTGTCACGGTACTACCCTTTCTGTACTGTATATAAATGGTGGCCCTGGCCCCTTTATCATGCATGAATGATCATATCAAATTTAAGCAAGTAGGTAGTACACGCAGCTCTTAACAATGGCTGCTGCTGTAGATCAATTAATGCAGATTCAGGTGATGCATTAGGCAGGTGAGACATATCCTATGTCATCAGTTTATTTATAATTACCTAAAATATTATGACATATTCTTCAAACTGAAATCCTTAAGGCCCATTCCTGTGTTTTCTAATATTATACAATTATATAAGATGATAGTGTGGGTGTTCGGGCCTGTCTATATGTGTGAATTAAGCATTATGTTGCATGTCTACAAATATATGTCTATTTTTCCCATTTATTTCTAATTCCTTTCCAGACTAGAAACCTTCAGGTAGAAAATTATTAAGTTTCTTTGGAAATTGATCATTGCGTAAATTGGATTTGGTTCCTATGGAAATTACATTTATGCATGTTTGTGCACAGAAATAATTTCTTATAAATTACATGTACATACAGACTCAGCATCAGGTTAATAAACTGGAAATTGACAGATTTATGTGATATATCTATTTGGAATATATATATACTAGTATTCAATTAAAGCAGGCACCAAGTTAAGTGTGATGCCATATTTATGAAACATATAAAGGCCGGATCAAAAAGCCACACTTTTTAAGGTAGAATTTTCAAGCCCCTCCCCCATTGACTCGAGCTTGCAGTTCTTGTTTTTACAAAATGTTTCAATGCAATTTGTTTTAAACACAGACATCCAGTCTTGAATTATGTTTTTTAAAATTGACAAAATTATATAATGCCATACATTGCATTTAAATCAAACATCCTGTTTTAAGTCTTTATTTTTTGCATTATGCACATGTATATTACAATCAATCATTGCGGAAAAGCTCAAGAATTAGAAAAGATGATAAGTTAAATATTTATCCCATTACGTAGTTTTAATACGGCCTTGATGTGAAGTTATACAATAATATATGTTGCTAATATTGATCAGAATTAAACATATGTTACCGGGCGACAATTATTAAAGCAAAAGTGGGCTTTGTTGCTTTGAAGTTTGCTTCAGGCGATGAGTAGCCTGAATCAGAGGCTGGAAGATTTTTATGACGACGGTGTATCTTTTATAATGATGCATGGAATAAGGAAAAGGTATTGTGATTAAATTTTGATAAATCATTCTGAATTGTGCCTTTATGAAGGATTTCAGTAAAACGTTTGGTCATTATTTTTCATAGTATTAATTTTAGATGTTTTTATCTTGTACAGACTGTTACAGTTCTACACAAATACGTAACAGCAAAATATTGTGGTAGCAATATGGAATGACACAGTGGTTGTAAAGCAAACTGCTCACTTGTCATACCCCCCGCAAACAGAGTTTGGGGGTATATAGAAATCACCCTGTCCGTCCGTCCGTTTGTCCGTCCATGTACCTTGTCAGCGAATGTTCTCCTAAACAGCTGCTTGGATTTTGATGAAATTTTACACAGTTGTAGTACACCATCTTAAGATGTGCATGAAGTAGTATGGTTGCTGCTCAACATTTTTGAAGGGGAGATAGTTTGTCTTTGAATATTTTCTCAGAAAAAGGGGGAACCTTGTCAGCACATTTCATCAAAATGAAAGCAACTATTTAGGAGAGCATGTTACACAGTAGTAGTACACCTACTGGAGATGTGCATTAAGTTATATGGTTGCTGCCTGACATTTTGAAAGGGGGATAATTTGTATTTGAATATTTTCTAGTCAAAGAGTGGGGGACGAATGTAGTCAGCGCATGTTCTCCTAAGCAGCTGCTTGGATTTTGATGAAATTTTACGCAGTTGTAGTACAGAACCTGAAGATGTGCATGAAGTAATATCGTTGCTGCCCGACATTTGAAGGGGAGATCATTTGTCTTTGAATATTTTCTCAAAAAAAGGGAGAAAGCACCTTGTCACCACATGTCCTCTTAAATAGGTACTTGGATTTTGATGAAATGTCACACAGTTGTAGTATACCACCTGAGATTTGCATGAAGTAACATGGTTGCTGTCTGAAATTTTGAAAGGGAGATAATTCGTCTTTGAATATTGAAAAAAAATGGGGAGGTATATCATTTTGTTCATACTTGTATTGTGTCCACATTTGTACTGTGTCCACAACTGTATTGTGTCCACACACACTTCAATTTACACTTGCCATATTGATTCAGGGTTAAATTAGCAGGGGGTATAACTGGCTGCCATTCAGCGACAGCTCTAGTCTTTGTTGTATAACTAGATGACTGATCTTTATTAAATTTTAACATACCAGTAGTGTTCTTAATTTACACAAATTGAAGGATTTAAGCTAATACTGCGTTAATGGAACCATGTATTTCAGATTCAATCATAATAATGTTCTTTGAATTATTATACCCCCCTTTTGCGGGAGGTATATAGTGTTCATGGTGTCCGTCCGTCCGTCTTTTTGTACCCAACAGATGGTATCCATTACTCCTCCTAAGCCACTGATCAGAATTTCACTAAACTTATGCAGGAGCTTAATTACATATTGTAGATGTGCACTACATTTTTTGTTTTCCAATAATTCCTTTTTTTCCAGATTTTTGACATGTTTTGGACTTGGTCATTTTAGCTCAATGCAAACCATATGGTGACCACATGGTATCCTCTACTCCTCCTAAACTACCGATCAGAATTTAATGAAACTTATGCAGGAGCTTAATTATATATTGTAGATGTGCACTACATTGTTTTGTTTTCCAATAATTCCCCTTTTTCCAGATTTTTAACATGTTTTGGACTTTGTCATTTTAGCTCAATGCAAACCATATGGTGACCACTTGGTATCCATTACTCCTCCTAAACCACTGATCAGAATTTAATGAAACTTATGCAGGAGCTTAATTACATATTGCAGATGTGCACTACGTTTTTTGTTTTCCTATTATTCCCTTTTTCAGATTTTGACATGTTTTGGACTAAAGTCATTTCAGCTTAATGCAAACCATATGGTGACCACATGGTATCC
>MJUU01043369.1:24350-41375 GCA_002080025.1 Modiolus philippinarum | reverse complement strand
TAGTAGCCTTACCTCCTAGTGTAGATTATAATGAATGGTTAGTCACACATTGTAAGTAACTTGACCCCATTGTCATAGTAACAACCCCATGCCCCTGCCATTTCTTTATTTCTATAAACTAGTAGCCTTACCTCCTGGTGTAGATTATAATGAATGGTTAGCCACACATTGTAAGTAACTTGACCCCATTGTGATAGTAACAGCCCAATCACCCTGCCAACAGATGCAGATTTCTACAAATTAGTAAGGTTACCTCCTAGTGTAAATTATAATGAATGGTTAGCCACACATTGTAAGTACCTTGACCCTGTTGTCATAGTAACAACCCCATGCCCCTGCCATTTCTTCATTTCTACAAACTAGTAGCCTTACCTCCTAGTGTAGATTATAATGAATGGTTAGCCACACACTGTAAGTAACTTGACACCATTGTCATAGTAACAACCCCATGCCCCAGTCATTTCTTCATTTCTACAAACTAGTAGCCTTACCTCCTAGTGTAGATTATAATGAATGGTTAGCCACACATCGTAAGTCATGTACATCTGGTGTCATGTAAACAAACTAAGGACAGGGTTCAACTCTTAATAGTTTTTTAAACAAAGGCCAGTAAATGTGAGGAAGGACTACTTAATTTTGTACATGAACTCCTTAGCTTTAGGGTTGCAAAATTTTGAAAAATTTTTATTTTGATTTGGTCCTATAAAATCACCGCAGGACTAGTGAATTTAGGCATCTTCAATATGTAGTAGATGATAAAGTTACCCGTATAAACTTGAGATTAAAGGCTTGCAACAAGGTAGATATAGATTCAGAAATATTTAAGTTTTGTACCTTGGCACAAGGAAACACTGTTTGCATGTCATTGATATTGGCACATGTATGTGACCCATTTCAAAGAAAATTTTGTATTCAGAAAGCACACAGCAGTCAAGAAATACAGTTTACATCAAAACAATTGGAGAGTTATTAAATATTTAACGTATTACATCAGTAGCACAAAAAGAGAATACACAATTTGCCCTATTTAGTCGATCTCCTATCAATTATTTGTGGTTAATATTGATATTTGTTTTCATTATTTATCAATAGGTCAGTTATCTGATAAACAATGTCAGACTGGCAGATTTTACAGTCTAGCCAAATCCCTAGACCAAAAAACATGTCAATATTGTACAATACATTCAGCTTCCTAAGGCATAGCAGATTACAAAGTGACTTTGACTGTGCCTTTATGAAGAGCAATGGTCATTTGATTTATACCTGATTTTCTAATGCTAAAGGTGTAACATCATTCTGCATTTGGTTGTTTGGTTAAAAGCAAATGAAATTGGGTGTTTAAAAATGTGTTTGAAACTCCACATATCGAAGCTTTTGATTGGTGCCTCTGTCATTGACAATGTGCTAAAAAATGGCGAAATCTTAGTGAACAAACTTTCATTCTGTTTACTTTAATTCCTGTACTATGATTTCAAATTTGAAATAAATCTTGTTCTGCTCGCTAGATTTACCAGTTCACATTTCAGAATGTCACAATATCATCATTGAAAACAGATCCCGAGTCTTTTGTTTGACACATGTGACATAGAACATAGTTAAACCCTGATTATCATGCAATTAACCATCTTAAAGGAGGAAATGTTGTTACCCTGTTGCACTTCTCCCTTTGCATTCTACAATACTACCTAATGTATCTTGTTACATTATTACACAGTTATTCTATATTTCAGTTTTGGTTTTTGATGAAACATATGTTGCTCTGTAAATATAGATCGAAGATTGGTTTCCTGAACCTGAAATTAACAATAGACCAAAAAATGTTGCATTCTTTCGGAAAAACATTGATGTATTAAATTTGCAAACATTTGACTTTCTAGTAAAACTGGTATGATATATTGCTTCAACTTTTACAAAGCATCAGATATTGGTCAGAAAGTACTCTAAGCAACAGACCTTCAGTCGTTTCTAATGATGTCCTAAGCCCCTATAATTCAACTGAAGGTCTGTGTAAAAACTGAAGACAAAATATCATACATTAGAGACAACAAGCTCAGTCTTTTATTAAATGCATTTTATTGGCAATGAAAATGACATGCCACTACCATACTACATTTTCAGTTTTGCTAATGTTTTGCCCTCATATTCACTGAAGGTCTCATGGTTTGTCGAAATAGCCATGTTATATCATTGCAGTTCATTGAAGATCAGATATCGGACCTATTTTGTGCCTTCATACTCTAATTAAACTAGTCATATCCTTTGTTGACTTCAGTAAATACCTTCTTTTTTGGTGTTTTGTTTGGAAGAGAGTTTTATTTTTACAGATTAGGTTGGTTACAAAGTCCTGTTACAAAGGCTTGCAAATAAGATAAAGTTGATTCAGATTTTCCACAGAAAACCAAATTTGTGACACCCTTGATATTTGACCATAATGTAGATGGAATTATTTACAATGGACTGAAACTTGTACTGCTTTAGTGATCATATCTGAAGGTGTTTAGATAAAATTCGTTATTTGCTGTTCAAATTGTTCAAGGCCTGTAACCAGGTGTGGAAAAATGTTGCTGTTTTCTGTCCAAATAAGGGTTAACATGCAAAATTCAACATTTATAAAGCAGATAGACATGGCCTTAGTCTAAGAGGAAGTATATATTTCATGATTTTATTTTTCATGAAATAGTTTATGGTTAGAGATAGTATTTTCACCTGTAATGTGACCAGTCAGGTGTTTCTGATAAAAATCTGCCCTAATTATATCTCTGAAACTAAACTGTTACATAGTTTAACAATGTGACTTGTAATTTACCTCAAAATGTCTATCATTATGGACATTTATGTTTTTCAAAATATCTGTAATTTTCCACTCTTTTTGTCTGCTAATTGAAAATTGGATACATTTTCCTTTAATATTCAAGATACTAAGATACTATCTTGTAGTTCTTCAAAATATTTATAAATGTTTACATGCTGTAATACTCAAGTGCATAAAGTGTCTCTTGACCCAAGTAACCAGGAGGTCTAGTGATGATCCGTAATGTTTGTTAAAATTCGTAAACTGCACTCTTTCAATCACATATGCTTTTGTCACAGTGCTTAAAAATTGGCAGACACAAACTATTGCTTCTAGAATTTTATAATTCTTGCTTTTGACCTGTTCAGTCAGCCTGTTCCAGAATATTAATCTAGTATAAGCTTTTCCATCAGTTTGTGCCTTTTGTCAGTCTTTCTACTAATTACTAAGTTAGAGCAAACTTGGACACTATAAATAGTTATTGGTTGGTTCCCTCGGCAGATCCATAAACCATACAAAATGGCTACCAGTATTTAAGAAAGCTCCCAGCATTGAATAAAGGTTCCTGGCCAAATTAAATCCCAAGACACCATTGTAACATGGGTCTGTTTTGCTGTCTGATAATAATTTGAATGGTGATGAATAAAGAGAACTGGATTGTGATTATATTATTGTTAGTGGTATCACATTTACTTTGATTAAATACTTAATGATTTTGAATTGGTTATATGTTAGCTTTTTTGCAGTTTCGCTATACAGAAGTTCATATATAGAATATTTGACTTAATGACCTTGACTTTGTCATTAGACCTGCTTTTAAAATATATTTGTTTAAACATATTCCTTGTAGCAACTGAACTTGCAAGTGATACTAAAATATTTGAACTTTTGGCCTTGACTTTGGCAGATGTTCTGCTAACATGAATAGTTAGCGATATGGGTTTCATATTTCTCATAAATTTGTATTCTTTGTGGCAATACTTAAGAAATTGTGACCCTTGACCCAAAACTAGCTTCATATCAACTCTGCAGTTAAGGTTGTATTGAAGGATGTGACTGAATATAGCAGCAATAAATGGCAATGTAAATATAAATGTTTGTTAGTGATTTATACCTCTGTGTTTATAATTTTGTATTTAAACTGAAATATAAATGTGTTTTGCTGATCTGATTGGCCTGGCACACCAGGAACAAGTATGTTTTGTATTCAGTTTGGTATTGATATTCATAAAGATTAAAAACATATATAGGTAACCTATCCTCATCTGACTAAAACCCTCCTAAAAGTCATCTTACTTGCTATTTTTCAAGTAAATATAAACTTTGAAATTAAAATTTTAGCCCCAGTTTGGTAATTAGATATAATGCCTCTTAAATAAATTGGTTTTCTGAGAAAAATGTAAAGTTTTCTTAGCAGATGTTTGGAAATGAAATTAAAGTTTATGTAAAATGTTTGAAGAATTTAAAAGTCATCGTTCAGTGTTAAAGTAGTTTCCTTGCTGGGTTAATGTGACACCTGGCTAAATCACTTTTCTACCCTTAGTCTCTCAATTTTTAAGCCAAGTTGTTTCTTGCTGAGCTCCATTTAAATATTACTTTTGTTATTCAGTATTATGCAGAATTTATTTCTTGAATAGTAATCTTAAATAACAATGAAATAAATGTGTCCAGCTCACATGCAGAGACGGAAGATTGTTTGTCAAGTATATTGGCCTAATTTTGATAAAGTTAATGATATGTTTTTAAGTAATGCGTTTAAAAATTAACTTGAGTCCCATTTATAACAATGCAAGCTACACATCTGTGCTTCATTTTACCCCAGCCCTGTTGATGAATAGATGTCAGGCTTATAATGTATCTGTTATAGTTGTCAGTCAGTTGGTTTGACCTCATTATTTGTCACTTCTTTTGTGTCTAGTACATTTGCCTAGTTTGATTCTCTGAAGTCATGTTGCTAAATAAAAAATTGCAGTCATGGCCTATTTAGTTAAAGTCGTTCTAAATCTCAACAAGGGGAAAAAACTATTTTAGTTTTATTACAGTAGGAAGAAGCAGTTCAGACATGATTACTATATTGTTTTAGGAGGAGCAGGTTTTGCCAGCAGTTCTTATGCTTTAGTATGAGGAGCAGTTTGGACTAGAAGTGCCAATGTTGTAGTAGGAGGTGCAAGTCTAACTAGCAGTGCTTATTGTTTTAGTAGGAACAGCAAGTTGGAATAGTTGTAGTCATGTTGTAATGCTAATAGAAGGTCATAATATGAGCAGTGCTCAGGTTGTAGGAAAAGCAAGTCACACCAACAGCACTCCTGTTGTATTGTTATAGTAGGAACAGCAGGTCAGACTAGTTGCGCTCATGTTGTAGTAGAAACAGCAAGTCAGACAAGCAGTGCTCATGTTGTACTAGGAACAGCAAGTCAGACAGACAGTGCTTATGTTGTAGCAGGAACAGCAAGTCACACCAACCATGCTCGTGTTATAGTAGGAACAGCAAGTCAGACAAGCAGTGCTCATGTTGTACTAGGCAGAGCAAGTCATACTAGCAGTGCTCATTAGGGTGAGGAAGTCAGACTAGCAGTGCTCATGTTGTAGTCAGAGCAGCTAGTCAGACAAGCAGTGCTCATGTTGTAGTAAGAGCAGCTAGTCAGACAAGCAGTGCTCATGTTCTAGAAGAGCAAGTCGGACTGGCAGTGCTCATGATGTACTAGAAAGAACAAGCCAGACATTCAAGCAGTGCTCATGTTGTACAATGGGGAGCAAGTCAGACTAACAGTGCTCATGTTGTACTAGGGGAGCAAGTCAAGACTAGCAGTGCTCATGTTGTAGCCAGAGCAGCAAGATAGACAAGCTGCGCTCATATTTTACTAGGAGGAGAAAGTCATACTAGCAGTGTTCATGTTGTATGAGGAACAGCAACTCAAGACTAGTGACTAGCAGTACTCATGTTGTAGTCGGAGCAGCAAGTCATACTAGCAGTGCTCATGTTGTTCTAGGAACATCAGGACAGACTGCAGTGCTCATGTTATAGTAGGAGCATCAAGTCAGACTAACAGTGCTCATGTTGTAGGAACATTAAGTCAAACTAGCAGTGCTCATGTTGTAGTAGGAGCAGCAAGTCAGACTTAAGCAGTGCTCATTTTGCAGTAAAAACAGCAAGTCAGATTAGTAATGCTCATGTTGCAGTAAGAACAGCAAGTCAGACTATCAGTGCTCATGTTGAAGTAAAAGCAACAAGTCAGATTAGTAATGCTCATGTTGCAGTAAGAACAGCAAGTCAGACTATCAGTGCTCATGTTGCAGTAAAAACAGCAAGTCAGATTGGTAATGTTCATGTTGCAGTAAGAACAGCAAGTCAGATTGGCAATGTTCATGTACTAGTAACAGCAAGTCAGAGTTAAGCAGTGCTCATATTGTTGAAGAAATAGTAGGTCAGACTATCAGTGCTGATGTTGAAGTAGGAACAGCAAGTCAGACTGCAAGTGCTAATGTTGTAGTAGGAGCAGGTGACGCTAGCAGTGTTCATGTTGCAGTAGAAACAGCAAGTCTTACTAGAAGTGTCCATGTTGTACTAGGAACAACAAGCTAGGTTAGCAGTGCTCATGTTAAAGTAAGAGGAATTCAGACAAATAGTACTCAAGTTGTGTCACAATCCTCAGGAATCTGATCAGATTGCAGTACTCTTGTTTTGTAATAGTCTTTAGATTTTGGGACCCCTTATGTGCAAATTCTCAGACCTAAAATAGGCTGAAGTGTGGCCCAGTTTCTGTACTGAAATATTCAACCTCTATTAGTGATAACATTGTAGTTGTGTCACATTTTACCAACACCAAAGGAAAATAATTTGTATGGTAAAACTTGATCCATATATTTATTGAAATCACACAAAAAATATAACCATCATCTATTACTTAATAAATAAGATACAAAAAATATGAAGTATTCAGTTACCAGATTAGGCTGTTGAACATAACTCAAGAAAGATTAATTATATTAACTATTTTGTGTCAGTTAAAAATGCATAAAACTTTGAAGGATCTTTATTTTTTTTCTCTAAAGAAATAGATTTCTTTTATAAGTTGATGAAGAAGTTTCAGATGTTTGGATATAGGCCAAGCCTCATTATGTATAATCTCCATATTATTGTTGCCAACAAGATTGCTTCATTCATCTTCGTCCTTTTTTGTTTTAGGTACTTTGTAACTTTCTCTATAAATAATCAATATAAACAGTTAACAGATGATGAAGTGAATGGACATTCATCCTGTTCCCAAGTAATCAGTTATAATGGACGGGGATTCTGAACATTTCCTTATCATGTTTATAATGTATTCAACATACTCTATATGGAAACATGGTGATTATTAATGTCATCTTATGAAGTTTGTTAGTTTCATGAATAAGCAATAACAAAAGGAAGTCTTCACAGGACTTAAAAATAGGTGATGATGAATGACACAGGTTGTTCCGTAGTTGAAAATTGTCACTGAAACTGACTGAAAGACCATCTGTTGTTGTTGGGTTAAAACAAGTTTCAATGTAGACTGGTGTCACTGAAAGACCGTAGGGTGTTCAGTTTAAAACAGGTTTCATTGTAAAATGAATGGTGTTCCTGAAAGAGCATTGTATGTTTAGTTATAATAGATTTCACTGTAAAATGGTGTCACTGAAAGAACACTAGGTGTTCAGTTTAAACAGGTTTACATGTGAAATGGTGTCACTGAAAGGCAGAAGGGTGTTTAATTATACCCCCGCTCCAGAGGAGGAAGGGGGATATACTGTTTTACCTGTGTCCGTAATTCCGTCATTCCGTAATTCCGTAATTCCGTCCGTCACAACTTTCGTAAAGCTTTTCTCTGCAATGGTAAATGATACAAACTTGAAATTTTGTCAGAAGCTTTGTGTAGTCATGCCATATTGTGGGATGCATTTTCAGACCTGTCGGGTTGCTACTTCCTATTAACCTACTAAGTCAGTTTTTCATCATTCTGTCCGTCCGTCACAACTTTCGTAAAGGTTTTCTCTGCAATGGTAAATGATACAAATTTGAAATTTAGTCAGAAGCTTTGTGTAGTCATGCCATATTGTGGGATGCATTTTCAGACCTGTAGGAATGCAACTTCCTGTTTACCGGCTTAGTCAATTTTTCATTATTCTGTCCGTCTGTCACAACTTTCGTAAAGCTTTTCTCTGCAGTGGTGAATGATATAAACTTGAAATTTTGTCAGAAGCTTTGTGTAGTCATGCCATATTGTGGGATGCATTTTCAGACCTGTCGGGTTGCTACTTCCTGTTTACCTACTTAGTCAATTTTTCATCATTCTGTCCGTCCGTCACAACTTTCGTAAAGCTTTTCTCTGCAATGGTAAATGATACAAATTTGAAATACAAACTTGAAATTTTGTCAGAAGCTTTGTATAGTCCTGCCATATTGTGGAATGCATTTTAAGACTTGTGAGGAACTACATTTTGTTTACCAACTTAGTTAGGTCATTAGATGCTTGAAGTTGAGAGCGGGGGTATTGCTAGTGAGCATTGGCTCACAGATCCCTTGTTTAAACAGGTTGTTTCATTGTAGAATGTTATCACTGAGGTCTCGCTTTAGAATGGTGTCACTGAGTTTTCTATTTAGAATGGTGTCATTGGAAAGATTTTTGAGTGTTCAGTCTAAACAGGTTTCACTTTAGAATGGGTTCACTGAGGTCTTGCTTTTGAATCATGTTTCACTGAGGTCTCACTTTAGAACAGTGTCTTTGAAAAGCTAGTAAGGTATTCAGTTTAAACAAATAGATTCCACTTTAGAATGTTGTTGCTGAAAGACAAGTGTATTCGGTTTACATGGGTTTCACTTTAGAATTGTGTCATTGAGGTCCTACTTCAGAATGGTTTCATTTAAAACCGTAAGGTGTTCAGTATTTAACAGGTTTCACTATACTAAGAATGGTGTTACTGATGTTCAGTATGTTGTAGGGATCATTATTGCTGTATAAAAGAACAATGCAGAGTCGGCCTCAAGCACCAGTATCTGAGCAGCTGTTATCATCTTTAGAAATTGGCATTAAGTTAGTATTTGGGGTTGCTATGCTATCTACAGAAGTTTACTGGGACAACCTTAGTGTATTACATAAGAATCATTAAAAGGCAATTTGAATTATGAGAAGGCTTATGGGTCAGTTGAATGCTGATAAACCAAAAAATGTGAAGACATGATCAGCAAACAAAATCAAGAACATCAACCTCAAGAAAATGTCAATTTAATTGAAATTTACTGTTAATTCTATAGAATAACAATGTCAGATCTTTCAGTGTAGATTTGTCGGATAATGGTAATTGTTATGACGTATTTCAGTTGAAACTTTCCAAAGTATTCAGTCTTCTCATCCACACATGATCAAATATGATCAAATACAGACTGCCCATTCTAGTTCACTAAATGTCCTGTCTTTTTCAGTGATAAATTGAAAAAAATTTTCTGCATACATGCAATTTACCAGAAAAACAATATTGCCTCCTGAAAAGTCAATAGACTAATTATTAACTGGTCAATAGGTATAAATCTGATTATGTCATCCCAACATATGGTTAATAAGCTTTGATTGATTAATTTGATTTTATATTGTCAATATTTGACCCTGTTCTGCTTAGATGGGTGTGTTTCTAATCATGTACATTAATTAAAAAATAGGTTCAACATATAGAATTGTTTAAGAACTTATTGTTCTGATATGAATATGTCTAGGAAAAATTGATCAACAAATTGTCACATTCAAACTGATATGAATAGTGATTAGTGCATAGGAATCGAAAGAGTCTTAGAATGTAAATGAGAAAATCTTTTAAAAAAATCCTTTACGAAAATTCTATATGAAAAAAAGAGAGAAAGAGAGAGAAAAAGAAAACAAATATAAAAATAAAGGGGTGTTGTACTGTTCATGCTGCATTTTTATTGTGCAATCGCCATATTTTGCAACCTCATCTATGGTATGAGGAGTAAATTTACGTTGATCAAGTATTGTCATCACGCGGTCAGTAAAATCACCATTAATGGTAAAAATGATATATGGCCGCTCTCAGTGAGATTGATCAGTTTTCATTGTTGGAATGTAAATGATATTCCTTTTCTAAATATGGAGATATTATTGTCTTTAAAAATCCGACAAAACAAGCACAGTAGTAGTTGAAATTGTAGAACGTGTAGGTGAATCAATAAAGAGGTCGCAGTGCAGATAAGATTTGAATTGCTGAATCTGTAGTGTGGGCAGGTTATAAGCATTCAGTGGCGGATCTAGACTTTCTGCTAAGGGGGTCCGACCCATTTTTCCATAAGGGGGACCCGGAACCCAATTTTCCGGAAAAACCCCCAGCTAGGAATTTTAAATATTTTCCAACATAAAAGGGGCCCAGGCCACCCTGGGCCCCATGGATCTGTCACTGGCATTAATTGCACAGTAAACAGTTGATCGATCTAATCAGAGTTTGCTAAAACATTTTTGGCATGTCAGTCATCGTCAGAAATTAAGATTTACTGTATGATGCCCTTCAATATATTTTTGCCTGACCTATGTAAGAAGAGGAAGCAACAAAGAGGTTTGTTTTGCTAGAAATTGGCATACCATAAAAATGCTGCACCTAGATGGTGGTCAGGACTGGTGATTTTTCGCTAACACTGATATTATATAAGTACAAGGCATTAGGATTTTGAAAAAAACCTAAGGCAAAAGTGTTTTTATTGATAAAATATATAATTGGTCATCTCTCTTCAGGTTAGTTTGATATTCTAACTTTAAAGATCCGTTGCAAAAACAGATTTTAAAACGGATCAGCATTTGCATCAAAGGTTTTTTGCTCAGCTAACACAAAAACATAGTAGTCAAAATTTTTATAGCCCTGGATGAATGACTTGGTGAAACTTGTTTGACTAGAGCTGGCCTTGAACATGATATTCACTAGAAAATATATATTATAAATCAGATAATAAATAATAGGAAAAATAAATGATGTTTTTATATAGTTGACAGTTATCCTCCACAAAGAAGTAAATTGGTGATAAATCTATGAAACATCTTATTGTAAGTAGTGGATAAGCTGCTTATTTGTTTGGTATTAATGAGCCAATTTACTCTTCATACTAAAGTTATGCAAAAAGACAATTATTTATTTTTCTTTCATCAATATTTGATTTATTTTTCTTTCATCAATATTTGATATTGTAATACAGATAAAAAAAAATTAGATACTCAGCAGTGACTTAATCATATTCAGCTTACAATTGATTTAAGAGGTTGTCCTTATTGACTTTTCCTGTATCAACTTTTCTGTCTAAACAGCATATTGATACCTATACTGTGACACCAACCTACAGGGATGACTACCATCTGATACATCCTTCTGTCATTCCGTCAGTTCCATTTACACTTTTGCATCCTCTACAGCTGAGACAGAGCACTCTTTTTGAACATGCTAGCGTTCCTTGTCAACCTTGCCAGAATGTTCCTTGGAACAGTAGGTATGTTCCCTGGAACATTTGGTATGTTCCCTCTAACAGTAAGTAAGTTAGGACACAGTTGGTATGTTACCTGGAACAGTTGGTATGTTACCTGGAACATTCGATATGTTCCCTCTAACAGTTGTATGTTACCTGGAACAGATGCTATGTTACCTGGAACAGTAGGTATGTTCCCTGTAACAGTTGGTACATTGTATATTACCTGGAATAGTCCAATCAGTGAATTTCCTGGAACAATCAGTATGTTTCCTTGAACAGTCAGTATGTTCCCCTGAAACAGTCAGAAAGTTTCCTGGAACAGTCATTTTGTTTCTTTAATAAATAATTAGTATGTTCCCTCAAACAGTCAGTATTTCATTTATTTTAAAATATATGAATGTTTATAAAATTATAAATCTATTGTTGAAAAGTGGGTTATAAGACTTGAGTGATTAAATAAATTACATTTGTATAAATGAAAGAACATAGGGAAAGAGGATCCACTAATAGCTTTGAGAATTATTATACAGATGTTGGTTTTCCCTCTAATATCACTTTTCTTTCTTGTAAGGTTTTCCTTACGCAGCATTTTCTTTTAATTGTCCTTGTAAACAAAGGTACAGATATAAATAAGACATTTTTTATTTTATTTCCTGTATAATTTATTACATGATACAGCCGCAAGTGTCCAGTTTCTATGTGGTTGTAAAGCAAGGTTAAAAGATGAAATATGACCAGACATGTTTATTGTTCTATATTTATTCATATTTACTTGATTTCTATTCTTGTTTTTTATTCTCTATTAATAATTTAGTATTCTCTTTTCAGCGATCTCATTTTTCAACCATGTCAATTTGATGTACGGCGTGATCTCAGAGTACTGTACATCAGAGAGTTGTCCTATGATGTCAGGCCCCGGCAATGTGTAAGTTAAATAAAATATCACTTTGAAGTGATAGTAGTCGAATGTTACAATGCACCTCATGTTAGTATCACTATTTTTCACAAGTTAACTAGGGTGTAAAACTAACAGACATTAACAACTGTTGTGACTTGTTTACATATAGTAGTTGTTGTAAATATACAAAAAAGGTCTGATCATAACATCATGCACATAGTTTTACATGGATTTTATACACAATCATGTTCTACTTAAAATAACAGTCAAAACTTTGATGGCTATAACCCAAGGATCGATGAGAATGGTTTGAGCTAGAGCAGTTTTCAAGAAATCAACTGAAGGTTGGACTTTGGTTAAACTTGAAACGGACAAAAAATTTTGGTTTGAGACTTCCATGGTGCTCCAGATATTGCAGTTTGAGCCTAAAATCAAAGTTCAACTGTTTTTTATAGAGTATATGAAAAACACATACATTGTACACCAAAAAATTAAAAGATGAAGTCCATATACAACAAAACCTTTGAAACTCAAACCACAAAACTAATATAAACAATTGTCAAAGAACTAATTTCAAGACTTGTCTTCTTAAATCATTATAAATAAAAATCAGAATTTGGAATCCTGTTTTTATACGACCGCAAAAATTTTGCGGTCGTATTATGGTATGGCGCTGGCGTCGGCGTCGGCGTCTGTGGACAGCATAACTTTAGTTCTAGTGAACGGATTGTTATCAAATTTTAGTATGATGTTTGTTGGCACAAGCTTAAGCTCGGGTTTTAATTTCGCGTTCCCTGCCCAACCCGTTTTTGAAAAAGAGGNCCTTGACCTCAATTTCACGGTCTAGTGGCCACGTTAAGTTTTTCTGCTTATGTCCATATCTAAATAACTAGAAGTGGTAGGTTGATAATATTTGGTATGTAGGTTGGTCTTGGGTAGTACATGTCAGTCTGGCAGGTGACTTTTGTCCTTGACCTCAATTTCACGGTCTAGTGAGCATGTTCACTTTTCTGATTAGTTCACTTAGATTTCACATCAATTTAGAGGCCAGCAGGGACGGGCGAGACATCTTTTAGGGTCATCACTTGTAGAGTATAGGAAAAACACATACATTGTACACCAAAAAATTAAAAGATGAAGTCCATATACAACAAAACCTTTGAAACTCAAACCACAAAACTAATATAAACAATTGTCAAAGAACTAATTTCAAGACTTAAATCATTATAAATAAAAATCAGAATTTGGAATCCTGTTTTTAACCATTTTGCTTCTTCTTTATCAATGAAAAATCATTGATACTTGAAAACAATCTTTCAACACTTCCATTATATATCTCATGTTGTTAACACATACATTTGGTGTACTATAGATGTACACACTCAATCAATAAGACATTGTTATAATGCAAACAATTACTTATATAGCAACAAACATTTAAAATGGTTACAAACAAAACGAAAAACAAGACAAATGGACAAAAATAAAGGAGTTCAATGAGTCTTGCCATGGATAAGCATTTATCATCTTTCCCTATGGTTAGATCAGCCTGCAGAGTACTTCTGCAAAACCTGTATCTGGTTGATGTTGAACTGGATATATCAAGCAATTCTCCCAATGTTTCAAAGGTAATAACTGTTTTCAAGTGCTCACAAAAAAGTAATATCTATTACATTTTCTCTTTCCGATTAGGTATTCAAAACATAGTCATAATTACACAAATAGATAAACTAGATGTCAGAAAAACTACAGAAACTGAGTCACTTATATATCCTGCCGAGCTTCCATGTTTTCATATTATGATGTCATAAAAGCTCTAAGGAACGATAGAATAACGTAACGGCCAAAGGTTGCTGCAACATTCAAAATCGACATGATTTCAGTATTTTGGTTAAATACTCATCCCGTTATTAAACGTTTGGTGATAAAATGAATAAAAACTACAAAACATGTTTATGCAGCTGAAAATTGTTGAAAATGCGAAGATGAAGTGTATGTCAAATTTTCTGCTAGACTTTGGGAGAATTTGAAACCTCAGTTCAATAGTTACAAATCTAAAATACATAATAAAGGATGATAACAAGTTATCAGGCTTATCACATCTGAAGTATTGTAAAATATCATCCCGTTCCCCAGAATATGAAGCTTGGGCTCATTTGCTGTGCTCCCTGTGATTCATAATCACATTCTGGCTCACAGGATTATATTGTACGATACATAGCTGTCAATAGCCCATTAACATATACGTATCAGTAATTTGTTTGAATTTCCTTTGATATTCCCAGTATCACCAAACTGGACACTATCACGAAAATATCAGGTCACTGTAAAGGCTTCATAGGCGGGTTGCTAAGCTGATGTCATGTTTTGGTACTATTTGTCATGTTCATACACCAAATACGTTTAATGAAGATTTCATATAAATTATTGCAATAAACAATAGATTAATTGCGCTAAAATAGAAATTTGAGCTTATTTCTATTTATTATAGAGTTCTATTTATCATTTTGTGAATTACCAAGAAAAGAAATATAGGGCATTATGTTTTTGATATGGACTTTATCACGGCAATATCAAGCTCGCCCTAACGGGCTCACTTGATACTGGCTATCAAAAACAAAGTGTCCTATATTCCATATTTTCAACACTGCACATGGATATATCTCTTGCTTTTAGATAAGAGAAGAGCAATCAGTACAATACCTATTTAATTTATTGCTAATAGAAAAACAGTGGATGATAAAGCAAGTTTTATGGTTAAATGATCAAACTTTTTTGGTATCCAGAGTATTGTTGCACTTTAAATGATCAAATTATATATTTGAATTTCAGGCAATTTTTATGGTATGATGATAAAGGTAAAAAATACAAATATACAGCACCACAATATGTAGATTATACAACAACATATATACAGAAACAGTTATCAGACGAATCATTATATCCTACCAAATTTGGTAAGTTATCAAACTGAATGTAATGGAAGCTTAAATTGTTTGAATATGAGGTTTGTCATTACTTATATTTGGAATTTAAAAAAAGAATCAGTTCAATTAAGATGAAAGGATATGGAGGAAATGCACATGAGACAAAGTCTCTACAAACACTTAGTAAAAAGCAAGCATGGAATAACATTTTTATAACTAGCCACACAAAGTGGCGTGGTATTATGTGATACCCTCAGTCGTATGTCAGTCATTCTGTCTGTCCGTCCGTCCGTCCCCCGAAGGTTTCCGACTGATAACTTGTGAATGAAATATCACAAGATCTTCAAACTTGGTATGCAAGTTGTTTACCACAAAACTCAGGTAAAGTTAGATTTTGGGTTCAGATGTCCAAGGGGTTCAGGAGTAATGCCCCTTGAAACTTTGAAATTTTGCGAATTTTAGGGTTTCCGACTAATAACTTGTGAAGGAAATAACGCAAGGTCTTCAAACTTGGTATTTAACTTGTTTACTACAACACTCATGTCAAGTTCGATTTTTGGTTCAGAGGTCCAAGGGGTTCTGGAGTTATGCCCCTTGAAGCTTTGAAATTTTGCAAATTTTAGGGTTTCCAACTGATAACTTGTGAACAAAATAATGCAACGTCTTCAAACTTGGTATGTAAGTTGTTTACCACAAGACTCAGGTCAAGTTCGATTTTTGGTTCAGAGGTCCAAGGGGTTCAGGAGTTATGCCCCTTGAAACTTTTAAATTTTAGGGTTTCATACTCATAAATTGTGAATGAAATAACATACTGTCTTCAAACTTGGTATATAAATTGTTTACCACAAAACACAGGCCAAGTATAATTTTGGGTTCATTGGTACACATTGTCCTGTAGTTATGCCCCTTTTTACTTAGAAATTTTGTGAAACTGGCGGGGTATCATGTAATCCACCATTACTATTTTTATTGTTGTTCTTAATCTTGAAGTCACAATGAGGCCTTCAACATGGAGTTTTGTTCCTAACTCGTATAAACTTCAAGTTCAACTCTTATTGTAATTGTGAACAACATAACAAAATTTGAAATAGTTGAAAAAATATGTTTAAGAGACTTAAAGAAACAGTGCTTTCAGTTCTTTGATTTTAATAGATACTTTGAAATCCAATTTATTTGTAATTGTTCAGCACAGAAAGAATACATTTGTTAAGCAAATTGGTTCATACCATTTTTGCCACCCTTAATTCATCTCTTTTATGAATTCTTGTTAACAAATGAAAGTGAATGAATTTGAATTTCACAGCTACCCTAGGGAAAAATTAATTAACATTCCACTGTAAATACATAATCGTTACAGGTGTATATAAAGTAATCATATGATGTAGGTCTGACCTTTGATTGTATTTACACCTTGTCTATGTAGTATTAGGCTATCTTTTGTCAAATATTTTCATAAGGTGTAATTCATTTGTAACTATTTTTAGCTCACCTGACCCGAAGGGTCAGTGTGAGCTTTTGCCATCACTTGGCGTCCGTCGTCCGTCTTCCGTCGTCCGTCCGTCCGTCGTCTGTTAACTTTTCATATAATCATCTTCTCCTCTGAAACCACTGAAGCAAATTCAACCAAACTTTACAGGAATGATGTACTGAAGGTCCTTTACAAAGATTGCTCATTTCGTTTCGATCCGATAAAAAACATGGCCGCCAGCGCGGAACTTAGGTTTAACATTGAACCCTATGGGAAAATTCACATTTTCTTCTTCTGTTCTGAAACCACTGAAGCAAATGCAACCAAACTTTACAGGAATGATGTACTAAAGGTCCTTAACAAAGATTGCTCATTTCGTTAAGATCCGATAAAAAACATGGCCGCCAGCACGGAACATAGTTTAACATTGGCCCTATGGGAAATTCACATTTTCATCTTCTC
>MJUU01043369.1:4033-19314 GCA_002080025.1 Modiolus philippinarum | reverse complement strand
CACTTATTGATTCAGGGTTCAATGAGCGGGGGTATAGCTGGCTGCTATTCGGCGACAGCTCTTGTTTAAAAACTGTAACCTTGCTTCTAGAAGTTAGTTGTTTGTGAAAGGGTGTTTATATTTTGTTTGTGACTTCCCTATGGTGATACATGGTAGCTTTCTGGAAGTACCATAGTTGTAGACATTTTGACCTTTACATTGCCCTGAGGGCAATTTTTTAAAAAAAGACTTGTACCCTTTGTATAGAAGTTATTCTTGTTCCTGTTTGACATGTGGCTTTCTTATATTGCATTTGAAGTATTTATCACATTACAGTTACGAAAATGTATAACTTTCAAATTATTGTGCATTGTGGTTACTCTAATCCCCGGCGAGCTATGTTGTCTTCTGACAACTATTGTTTTCAACTATAGTATCAGAACGTTAATCCGGTTAGAACAAGACTCAGAAGTCCCGAAAGTTTTTATACCATGAAACAGTATCCATCTCCCATAACCTAATAATGCAGCATTATGCATTTTAAAATACAATTTATGTAATATGTATACAATGCACCTGAAACTTTGATTTTTTTTTATAATATATTGATATTAACCTTACAGTTTAATGTCCAGGTAGATGTTCTTGTTACATCTTGATTCCCTTTATATAAAATTGATATTTATACAAACAGTTTCAGTATAACATCTGCCATCCAATTTGTTATGGACAAAAACCCACATGTTTTTGTTGGAGTGAAGTGTCAGTGACATAGCAAAATATATGCTCTGTTGAATCAGATTCATTTGTTGTGTTTTTTTTTGGTATAAATTCATTTTAAAGGAAATTTAAGTCACCAATATCAAAATAAATGATCTTTTTTGTACCTTTTCTGATCTGTATGAAAAAATTGTAAGTAACAAAATTAAGGAATGGTGTCTGTTTAAAATTTTCAAACGTCTTTTTTTTATTCACTTCACTTCTGAAAAACAGATGATTGGGGGGCACTTTTCATTACCAACATCCATTGGTCTTATGTTGCAAAGGAGGTTAAAATAGTTGTCATTTTAAAGGGGTTTGGCTTCAGTGCTGGCTATTTATATATAGGTTGTTTTAAAGATCTCCAAACTTGGTTAAGTGGTCACAACTTTTGCAAGGAGAGCAAACTCGCACTGCAAATCATGCAAGCCCCTCAAGGCCATAGTTTACTACAACAATGAAACAAGAAAACTTCTTAAATCCCTCTATCTTTGTTTGATTTTGAAATAGAGCTCAGTAGTGGAATGGGGTTAAGTTGGTCATAATAATACATTTACTTTAGGAAACTGAAATGCAGTTTCGTTAATGTTGGTAAGATTTTTAACTTTTCGCTTTAATAAGCAACACTTTTGTGATCTATTCAAGTGAGCAATAGTAACTCTAGTTTACTACAATAAATTTCAGTTAATACTGGAAAAAAAAAACAAAACAAAAAGAGCCAAGGAAGGTACTGAACTCCCTTTAAATTAGGATTGGTTATGTAGCCGTTTCCTGTTGGGTATTTGCTTTTCTCAATACTTAGTAAATACAGTATTTTTGGGAAATCCATTACTGGGAAAACCAGATAAGTCAAAATTTGCTTACAGTATGAGATTTTATCTTTAAATTTGTCTGTTCTTATTCAGTGTTGTAGAAAGATCTTAGTACCATGTTATAATTAGTTAATTTGTCATTGTTATAAAGTGGAATAAAAGGTTGCCAAAATATCAAGTCATGCTATTTATTGTCATTATCTCAGTTTTTGATATTCTGTTAATATAAAAAAAATCAATTTTAAATCTTCAAGCAAACAGAACATTTAGTACAGACAGTGTATTTAGTCTTAATCCTAAGTATAAACAACTTGTATAAAATTTGTTTGGTTTAAAAGCCATGTTTATGTGTACTTTAAAGATCGACTGATGTTGTGGGACTGTAAAATTTATAGATTGGCTAGACCCAGTCACCTGATCAGCGACATATGTTTATATATTTTACATATATTTGAATCAGTTTAAATCATTGATTCTATAAATAGGTAAAATCATAATATATATATATGGAAATATGACAAATTTCTTTCTACTTGAAAGTGTTTTTAATTTTTTTTTTGAAATTATGCACATAAATATGAGATAATTGTCACTAGTTTATAAATACGTAGTACAAACTTTACACTTACAAAACATGCTTTGAATAATTCATATTATATGATACAAAAAGGGTTAATTTTTGTGTGGTCTTTTCATAATTTATGGAGCATCATTTTACTTAAAAACTTTTGAAATTTACCATCTTTTCAAGGTGATTTTAGATATTGTAAAGAATTGACATTAAGTCTAAAATGACTTAAAATGCAGATTTTTAAAAACTATACAAAAGATAAAAGGTGTACTTGATGAGTATAAAACATATTTATATACATGTCATGATACATATCAAATATAGAATTAAGTAGAAGACAAGTTTGTGTCAAGTGGCAGGTTAACTACTGGTAGATCTTATGTAATATAAAGTTGTTATTCAATTACTACCTACAAATAAAAGTGTAAACATTTCTTTACAGTAAATGTCCTGAGGTTATGTATATATATATTTTGTGGATAAATGTAATTTGTCATGGACTCCATAAACATTATTTATCAAAAGAATCAGTATAATAAAAAATAAAGTAAAAATGTATGAAAATGGATTTTCAATAGGCACAAAAAAAGAAACAGAGCACATCTTAGTTATTGTATAATTTTGTGTTTGCTGTCAGTGACAACTAGCTCTCTGTCACTAACCCTCTGTAGTTTTGTCATCAAATTTTAATCATTTTGTCTCTCAGACTAACTATAATCACATTCCCACCATTATCACCTGTCCATTTGTCTCTTAGTCTAACTTTCATTACATATCTGCCATTATCACTGTCAAATCATCTCGCAGATTAACTCTCATTACCTTTTTCGCCATTATCACCTGTCCATTTGTCTCTTAGTCTAACTTTCATTACATATCTGCCATTATCACTGTCAAATTATCTCGCAGATTAACTCTCATNTCAAAGGGGCCAAAAATGCAATTTTTCTAAATATGTCAAATCTTTATTTTTCATCAGATTTCGATGGATTTTTTCTTTGAATTTCTATGGATGTAAAGTTTTAGTTGATAGTGCATATTTTGCATAGCTCTTACGGTTTTTAATCAGTAAGTAATCGAAAGGGTTTTTTCCCTATTTTGTTTCTAGCTAATAACTGTGTCTAGCTTCTTTTTGTGTCCATCTAATTATTGTGTCAAGCTCTTTACTGTGTCTACATTCACTTTAAACTACTTTTGTTGAAATTTCAGTGGTTGACATGCTGCGGTCGTATCATGCTGCGCTTGGCGTACCTTTTATTCACCATTATCACCTGTCCATTTGTCTCTTAGTCTAACTTTCATTACATATCTGCCATTATCACTGTCAAATTATCTCGCAGATTAACTCTCATCACCTTTTTTGCCATTATCACCTGTCCATTTGTCTCTTAGTCTTACTTTCATTCATATCTGCCATTATCACTGTCAAATTATCTCGCAGATTAACTCTCATCACCTTTTTCGCCATTATCACCTGTCCATTTATCTCGCAGACTAATTCTCGTCACATTTTCGCCATTATCTATAACCTCAGACTGTTGTCACATTTCCAGCATTATCACCTGTCCATTTATCTCGCAGACTAACTCTTGTCACATTTTTTGCCATTATCTGTGACTTATAAATTGGTCTCTCAGTCACGTTTCTGGCATTATCATCCTTCCCCATGGTTATATCAGCCTGCAGAGCCTTTCCCCAAAAGCCATATCTGGTTGACAGGTTGACCTGGATATATCAAGGCATTCTCCCAACATTTCATAGGCAAAAACTTTCACACAAAATCAAAGGGATAAAAATAAACTTCTATTGCATTTGCTCTTTCCGATTAAGTATTCAAAACAGAGCCATTATTACACAAATAGATAAACTAGACGTCAGAAAAATTGTAGAAACTGGGTCGTTGATATATCCTGCAGAGCTTTGACATTTTCATTTTATGACGTCATAAAAGCTCCATGGAATTCTAGAATATCGTAAAAAGCAAAGGTTGCTGCAACATTCAAATTCGACATTTTTTTCGAGTAGTTCGGTCGAAATATTCATCCAGTTACAAAACTTTTGCCGATAAAAATGATAAAAAACTACAAATCATGTTTTTGCAGCTTAATATCACTGAAAAGGCAAGAATGAAATGTATGTCCAATTTCACAAGCAACTTTGGGAGAATTTGAAACCTCACTTTAATAATTACAAATCTAAAATACAAAATGAAGGATGATAAACAAGTTATCGGTCTTTTGACAGCTGATGTTTTGTAAAATATCACCCCGCTCCTTAGCATATAGAGCTTGTGGCTTGTTCGCTACCCTCACTTGCCCCTGTGCTTCATAATCTGGCTCACAGGCTGATATTTTAGGATACATAGGTGTAAAGAGCCCATTAACATATACTCATCACCTGTCCATTGTTGTCATATTTTCATGATTTTCTATTTACTATATGTCTTTTAATCTCTATAACGTGCAACGATTCTGTCTTTCAATCTCATCTTCTGGCTTATCACATTTCCATGAGTTTTACCTGGTCCCTAAACTGCACTACAATCTTTCATCACATTTCAGTTTTCCCTCTTATTAAGTCAAACTGTCATTCCATATTTACATTGATATACGTTTTATTTATTCCTGTATCTTCCATCATATTTTGGTAAGTTTTTAAAGTTCCATCCACTGTCAAATGTGGGCTGCCGTCTTTCATCATGTTTCCAGTATATATTTATCAATCATTTCAACTACCAATATACTGGCTTTTTCCTTACTCTGTATTTCATCAAATTTTCATTTGCTGTCATTTATTCCTGTCATCTTTCATTGATATAGAGTTATGGAACTTGAATGTTTAAGAAATGTTTATTACATAATGATCAGGTGATTCTTGTCAGACTTGCCTACCCTTACGATTTTTGCTTACGGATTGCTATTTTCAGAGTCATCTTATGCCCTATTGATAGTTTACCATTTCCTTACGATTTGGTCAATTTGCTGTTTCAGAAAAAAAGGATTGTGGTTAGAGCGTACACCAAAATATTTTGATTGGTCAAGAATGTAAATTACATAACGTCATTGGATGAAAATGGATTGTTTGTACACCAAAATTTCAAAGACAATCTCTGTACCCACAATTCCTCAGTTTCTAAAATGGCGAATTGGCAGGTTCAATTCTGGTCCGTAATTGTATTGCAGTTCAGTATATTTAAGTTGAAATGTAGATCTGCTTAGACTGATTTAAAAAAAAGAATGTAAAAATTGTCTTCAAGACAAAAATTCTAGGTTTCCATCTAAGGAAAGGATATTCTTTGTCAGGTGGGAGTATTGTGTGATTACATAATTTGCCATTCACTTAAAGGTGTAGTTTTAGAGCTTAAATTACATATATGACAATAAAAGGTGTCTAACTATTTTTCATCTCAAATTATGATTTGTGATCCAGTAATTCGATATTTTTGACAAAGAGGGGTAGGCAAGTCTGTAGAGTTAAGGAACTTGTAGGAGAAAAAAAGTTGATTTCTCATTTTCATTTCAAGTAATTGTCTCTGAACTCTTACATTGAAAGAAAATCTATAAAAAAATAATTCAGTTTTTGTTTCTCTTTTCAGGTCAGCCATTTCCAAACACTTTCGAGGCAACTACCAAAAAGTTACATAGACTACTATTTCATGTATTAGCACACATGTATCATGCACACTACTCTGACTGTGTGGTACTAGGTATACACGGACATCTCAATAGTTTATTTACACATTATATGGTTTTTAATATCAAATTTGACTTGATGGAAGACAAAGAAACGGAAGTTCTTCAGGATCTTCTAGAAGCTTTAGTCAAACAGTTGCCTGACCCTAATCAGAATGACGGAAAGGAGATAAGTGAAGTTACGAGATCATAGCACGAGATATGTGTTTAGGAAGAATGTGAATTTTTAGACTGGCTGAAGGATCTCTTTGTGTGTATGTGATGAGTGACGATATATTCTGTGATGTTTAGAACATGGCCAAATCCAGTCCAGCTCACCATTGCTGTGAAGTGGATATTGACATTATATATCATTGCATTACATTTACATGTGCATTAAGGCCATAATAAAATAAAAATCCTAGATCCTCATCCCCTGCTGCCCTCCAAAATAGATATTTTATGTTTTTACTCATTTTTTGGTCATTGATTAAAAATTTCAGCTTTTTCCCACTATAATTGATAAAAAATTGAAATTTGCCTGCCTACCCTTTACTTTTCATTATGTTGGATGAGAATCTAGGAATTCATTTTATAATGGCCTAAAATTCAATGTAATATTTTTACCAAATAATAATTTTAGCAATTGTAGGAATTTAGAAAAGATAATTTTCTTTTCTTTTTGAAATTTATCCTGATTTTTCCTCAGTACAAAAAAATATCAGCCAATGAAATTTCATGTATTTTCCATGCCCAGAGCATGTCCATTCTCATTCAGTGTTGTTAGATAAGTGACAATTTTTTTTAATTTGCACTCTGTACCTCTTTCATGATATTATAAGAGATGAAAAGGATTACAAATACATTTTCTTTGTTGGTAAAAAATCATCACTCGTAAATAGTCTGGAATTCAACATAAGTTTTTTTTTAATCATTGATAAACTAGTCACTAGGATTGTAGTCAGTTTGGTTCACTGAACTTAAAATTTTTTTTGATTTGTGAATTATGCAATGATTGAAACTTATTTATTCTGTAAAGATTCATTAAAATACACTAGTAAGTTTTGCAACAAAAATAAAGAACCATTTAAAAGGTACTGGAAATAAAACGTTTTTCCATCTTATTTAGAAAGTATAATCTTCTAAATCAATTGAAACTAGTAAATATTGTTTTGGCTCCAAGTTGTCATAAATGTTTTGTCTTCATTCAGGCATGTTAGGCAAGAAATGATAGATCTGAACAGTAATATATGTGCGTGACTTGTTAAAATAAAAAAAAAACATAGGTGCTTTGAATTAAGTCCACACAAATATAAAGACATGATTTGTTGATATCTGTTATTTTGTTATAAAATACATTTGTTGGAATTTTTCATTAATAATTTTCATTGATTGTACCTGAGAAATGGTATTGATTTGTGTTAATTTTAGTGCTAAACACTAGTGCTTTGGGTTTTATGACTAAGGGAAGAGAGTATACATGGAAAACAATGGAAATAAAAGAAAGTGCCTGGGTCATGTTAATTGACTGAATGTTTTGTTTCATGTTTATTTAGTGGTAAAAAAGACCTCAAAACTGAAGATTTTTGCTTTTTGTGAATGATTATAGCAATTGAAAATATGATATTTTAGTTATGAAAATTCTATATGTTTTCTCTTCTCCTTTGATCATCTGTGTGTGTGCAAGATTGTGCATATTTTAAGCCATATTGATGTAAGGGAGATTACTGTATATAAAAACAGATGTATTTTTGTCCATCCTTAAGTTATTGTTTTTAATATTGAAAACTGCTTTATTTTTCTAATAGCAATACATTGTTTAGTGTAATATGTTTCATGACATTGTTAGATATTTAAATGCTTCTTGTGAACAATGTGTATCCATTTTTCCTTTCCAACAGTGAATTCAGTTGGAACGTTTGAACATTCCTATATCATCAATAATTTTTGTATAATTCTTGACTCAGAAATTTTATATATACCAAAAGGAAAATGATAAATATAAATTTATACATACAATGTCGAGAGACATAGACCATATCTTGATGATTTATGAATTTCCCGGTATAAGAATTAATTTGCTTTTACAGAATCTTAGAAATATGAATTATATAACAATTCTACTGTTCCTAAGACTACAATTTGATTAAGTATTTATTATGGTGTAATGGTCATTTCATTTTAGATTAAGATAATATGTATTGTGAATATTTAAAAACACAAAAGTGATCAACACCATCTGGACCACAACAAATATATAGTTTAGAAATGGTATAAATAGGACAATTAAGGTCCTTGAAAATGTTATTCACCTTGTGGAACTCGAACAATATTTTTCCCAGTTTGCCTTTACTTATGGTGTAAAGGAGTAGGTGCGGTAAGGGCCTTATTTGGCCTTAAAAATAAGTTTGCTTATATTCACATTATATATTGTTGAAATGTTCTATGGATATAGGTTAACAGTTAAAAGGAAGATTACTCAAGTATTGATGTACGATAACAGAGTTTTTCAGTGTAGAAAATGGGACAAATTGCACATTTTCTCGAAAAATGACAAATTTGACTCATTCTGACTACTTTTTCATAAGAGGAAACATAGAGCACAGGCAAGAACCACAAAAATATTCATATGGGAGGTCCAAAGGATCTGTAGTAACAATTTGGTAAAATATCTAACTGGTTCTTGAATGTGCTCTATATTTCCGATTAGAAAAACCGTTTGAAAATATGTCAAATTCTTTGCATTTCTATGAAAACGTTCAAAAGTAGCTTCAATATGACGTCAGAACTGTACCTATTATGACGTCATGGTTCTAAATTTTGTATTTTTTCCTTAAGTGGTATGTGAACTTTCAAACCAACATTAAAGAAAATATCCAGGTGCAACTTAAAAAATCACCGAAATTGAGGGCCAAATCAGGCCCTTATCGCACCTTGTCCTTTCTTTTGATCTATTCATAAAATCCCTATAATACACCAAAATAGGGTCAAATAAATGCTGGCATTATATCTAGGTTTAACTGTATTTGTGGTAAAATTATTGCTACCAGTTAAGTACCAATATTGGATTACAGTGAAGAGTTCCAGAGTACTGGTTGCCTATGTTTAAAGGGCCATGGGTGATCACTAACCAATGTTTGTTGTTCAGACAATCTATGCTTTACCTTGCCTAAAATTGAAAAAAAAATTGTGTTCAATGCTACTAAAGATATAAAGTGAAACACAGAAATGACCCTGTTTAAAGCCCATTTTCGTAATATTGTAAATACAAAATTCTTTATTTATAAACATAAATATAGTTGACAAGGAAGTAAACTTGACAAGCAATATTCAGTGTTTTTGTTATTTTAAATTTTTCATAGGTCTTTCTTTACTTCTTTGAAGAAAACCACAAAACTGACCCTTGAAAATAGCTAACTTGAAACTCTTCATATACTTTTAACCAAAAAATGCCCCCTTGAAAAATGTGATGCCAAATTTAGATATTCACTATATCTGTATATAATTAGCTCTGTGGTACTTATCATTGACAAAACAGTGGTATGATCCTTATAATGACATACTTTTGCTGCTTTCAGATTGCTTTTGGCCTTTAGTTATCAGTGTCAACACTTCGCCTTGTTGCATTGTTCGATGTTATGTAGAAACTCTTCCTGTATCAGCTATGCAAAGTTGTCAAGTCCCAATTTTTAGCCTACTATGTTGTCACAAATTATAAAAAAAATGTAGATACTGTAGACAGAGTGAAGTGGGTATTTCAGATGAAAAACGAAGTATTTTTTTTTGTGGAATGATCAGTGTTTTTATTGATGGATAATAATAATGAATTTATCAATCCTTTCTGACTGTAACACACAAAGAATTTTTTTTTAATGTAAGTTGTTTGGGTAATTGCCCTTGAGCCAGTTATACTAGGTTCCTGTAGATGCATGTGTTGAAAAGGAAACAGATTTAAACTACCCCCCATTATCACTATCTAAACTGTGGAGGGAACTTAATTTTATCATTTTTAAGAGGAGTGTTTTAAATAACCATTTAATTAAATCATTAATCAGATTCCTTGTTTTGGTCAGGCTATGTCTTTCTTTTAATTGGATTTTTTATGATGACACATTATTATAAATTTTATTAATTTTTGTTGCATCAGTAACGAAAAGTTGTAACAATAGGGATAGCATATCCAGCTGTAAATCGTTTTTGGCATCAATGATTGGAAATTATGGGTTATCATAATGCTTATGTTAGTCGTATAAATAATGTATGATAATTATAGATCATAACATGGCATTTTTCATATCACACCCTTTATCAGCCCAAGGTCATAATATCAGCCCGAGAGCCGTTAGGCTCGAGGGCTGATTTTAGGACCGCGGGCTGATGAAGGATGTGATATGAAAAATGACATGTTATGATATCTTTATCATATACTTCAACTGTAAAAGAAATTTTTAGCTGAAAAATATATTCATACTTATAAAATGCAGTTTTAGTGTATTGTAATGTTTTTGATATAACGATATCGTGTGTAATGTTTATCGTTTTTACGGAAATACACGAACTTGCGTGTGATAAATCTTCTGAGTTGTAACGGAAAGGTATGCGATAATTACCGGAAGCAGTTGATAACAATGTCATATCAGCCAGCTTCGTAAATTTTTTGTTGAAATTATCTGGTTTTATCTAGGGGTAAAATTTTAATCATATTTCAGTTAAGTATATGATAATGTCAGTTATAATTTGACCAATCACAGGACAGAAGAAATGTAAGAAATGTAAAAAATAAACATTACCAGAAGCCATTGAGATGGGTGAAAGTTTCTAGACTTTTTTTAAATCAACGATCGTTTGATGTTATTAATTAATTCATATTCATCCTAAAAATTAAATGATTGATGACTTGCACTTAAATCTTTTTGAAAAATTAATGATATTTAAGAAATAATTCATGGCAGGTATATTGTTATTGGAAATTTAACCATGGGCTGGGCCTTTATATTCGAATTTAACCCAGAGCTTTAGCGAGGGGTTAAATTTACGAATATAAAGGCCAAGCCCATGGTTAAATGACAATAACCATATACCTGCCATGAATTATTTCGATTCTAATATGACAGAAAATTGAATTTTTCATTCTGAAACGACCTAAGAGAAGGCGGATTTCTCACCTCCATTGCTGTCTGTGTCTATGACGTCACAATACACAATCTGACGTTTTCAAACAGATGGAAGTTCAAAATTGAAATCCTGAAGCAAAACAATACACATTTACGTGTCTGAATGGCATGACTTGGTTGGAAAGTGTTCTTAATCGTAATTTCCCTCATGAACTGAGACGAAAAAAAATTAAAACATTGTTATTTTTCATCCCGTTTACTCATATTATAATACCATTTGCGCATGTGCGAAATATATGGTTATCGAGTATTATACTGGTTGACGATTAACTAGAGCCAAGTTAGAATAATTTTTAAAACATAGTAAGAGAATCCAATTTGATTCTCAGGTCTTTTCCATACACCAATGTTTTACCTCCTCAGAAAAACAGTATCCTGATTGTCCATAATTATCTATGGCCTGATCCAATAGTCTTAGCCATTTGTGCAATCCAGTTCTTTATGACGAATGCTGAAGTTTTATATTGAAACAAATATGTTCCAAGTACACCCTGTTGCATAGAGAAATTCCAAGTTAGCCTGGCCAATGGGGAATAACTCATACCAGATTTCTACAAATTGTCTACATGCAGTAATTTGTTATTTGATAATAAATAAAGAATCTCATTAACAGACAAATATGATACTCCTTACACTAGGACAGGGATTGTATTGTCAGTTCATTTTAATCACAGCAAAGTTCTCATTTTTGTCATCTTTTTTTTTTATTGTATTTCTCATTAAATATACCAAAGAATCAAGATATTGATTATCAGTCGGGTCATTTTCTACCGAGTTTATATATAATGGGTATCTCTACACATATTAATTTTTTTTGTCGAGAATAATTTTAAAAAATATGTTGTCATCCAGATGCATTTCAACATTCTTACAAGTTATTCATGTGTCTAGAACTTGTAGAAGATGAGCACATTTGTCTGTAGAGCCAATCAAAGTTAAAATGAAAGGCAGTTTTTCCTTCAGTAAGACACTATCATACCATGTTTTGATTGCTGCTATCATTAATGCTAGAGACTGTCTACAAATATTTATTGTAATCACCAATATGACCTCAGATATGCTCATTTAAGATGAAATCCAGTGAGTATATATAGTATTATGATATTATTATTGACATATTTATATTTCAGTTTGTACATTGTCAAGTAAGGTGTCACTACGAACTTGACCATAACCAGTTTCGGGAGTCAAACAGCAGAATACGCAGTATTGTTTTCCTTTCTTTTCTTTCCTTTCCCCAAAAATCATGTTTCTTTTAATTGATTCACAAGTTATATTAGTGTGTTCCAGCTGGAGAAAATTGGTGCCTAAAAATAACATTAGCAAGTAAAGCTTCATTTTAGTTTGTCAAAATTTGGGGATTATAGATTTATCTCTAACCAGTCAATATTATGGTTTTAAAAGGAGAAAAAATTTCTGTCCTTTTTAGATTGGATTTTTTCCACTTTTACTTTTCAGATTAAGCAAAATATTTGTATTTTCTTTTTTCTATGAAGTAGTTTTTTCTGAAGAAAATTGTAGTTCAAACTCATACAAGCTATTTTAGAATAGGTGGTTGGGAAAAAGAACTCCTCTAGATTTTTAATATGTTTCACAGGTAATATTTCCAAATTCCTAGAAAAAACAAAATCACATTCCTTATCTTAAATATACAGATTGATTAACTACTTTTAAAATTTATAACAGGTGTGGATCAAGGCAGTTAGAAAAGGGGGGGTTCCAATTATAAAAGAAAGGAGTTTCTGCTGATTGGAGCGAGGCAGGAAAATTTTTGGGTGTATTTCTTAATAAAACATCAGGATATTCATTAAAAAAATAAATTATTGTCCAGAAAAAAAGGGGGGTTCCAACCCCCAAAACCATCCTCTGGATCTGCCAATGTGTAAGAATTGAATAAGAAATTCACAACAACATTGCCGGACATATGTTGAAATGAAATGTCAGGATTTAACACATAGAATAAAAAATGATGAAGTAGTATTTTATCACTAGGGTTAAGTTTCCTGCTTTATTGTAAGGGGGTGTACAAAAATAAAACAGAAGACATGGAAGGATAGTGGCTTTTGTGGTTTCCACATTTAAAATTGAGAAGAATTAAAAAAATCAGGTGGTATTTTCAAAAAGTGTCTCTAAAATTACCCTCAGAGTTACAACCCAGCAAATGAATACATTGCAATATTCAAATCGTCAGGAATACAAAATTGGGTTATTTTCTTTGGCTCAATTGTTGGGGGAAACAAAATTTTATAAAAGTTATGCAAGTCCACAGAACAATTTTACAAGTATGAGACAGTAGTTTTGAAATTTTGTTTTTGTTTGCTATTTGTCTGTATTGCCCAAAATGTAATGTTAACAAACGTATATTTCTGAAACATAATGAGTAACACTATCACTTCTTATTTTATTTGTAGAAAAAATCTGCTATATACTGTAAATGTTATTTGTGAGATGTAAATTCTACATTTTAATGTTTTAGAATATTGCATTTATGCACAGATTTCATGTTTAGTAAATTTTTAAATATCTCTAAATTTTTTTACTTTTCTGTATTCATATTTGCACAAAAACTTGATAACCCAATAATGTTATTGGATTTTTGTTCTTGATGGCAAAAAATTGAGCAAATCGATTGATAAAATAAATTTGAAACTTCATATTATTAATTCATGTAATTTTTCTTCGGTTATTTTTCCACCTTTAATTATAGGTATTTTGAAACAAATTAATGATACAGATTATCTAGGCATTGTTTAGGGGCAATAATAATAATGATCTTGAAGTTGATATTCAATGTATTTGATGCAATAGTCCAACAAAACTATTGTAATGACATATCTTTATAACATATTGTTATTGTTTTTGATGTAGGATTGAAAATTGTGTGCAATATTTAGTTTCCATGGTTATCATATGGTATGATGTTGAACGATGTTAATAGTAAAAAAAAACATTAAAAAGGTTAAAGATGAAAGTCTTTGTGTCTATTTTGTTACAGACTCTAATTATTATACCCCTCTTTGGGGGAGGTATATAATATTCATAGTGTCTGTTTAATCCTTCCGTCTGTCTTTCTGCACCCAAAAGCTGGTATCCACGACTCCTTCTAAACCACTGATTGGAATTTCATGAAACTTGTGCAGGAGCTTAATTACGTATTGTAGATGTGCACTACACATTTTTAGCTCACCTGGCTATGCCAGTGTGAGCTTTTGCCATAACTTGGCGTCCATCGTCCGTCGTAAACTCTTTTCAAAAATCTCCTCTGAAACTACTGGGCCAATTTAAACCAAACTTGGCCTGGATCATCACCAGGGTATGTACTTTCAAAATTATATCTAACAACATGGCTGCTGTTACTAAAAATAGAACATAGGGGTAAATTGCTTTTTTTGGCAAATAACTTTAAAACCGTTGCAGATATCAAAAATCTGACATGGGGGTTAAATTGTTCAGAATGCCGAGATCTATTTGCTCTGCAATTTTGAAGAAAATCAGAAAATCTGTCTGAGAGTTATAGCCCTTTTTCTGTAAATTTTTCAAAATTTGCGGATTTTTTATCTTTTATTTCAAAAACTGTAACAGATAGAGGTGGAGTGTAAATTAAAAAAATGTTCAGCATATCAAGATCTACATACTCTGAAATTTTGAAGAAAATCCAAAGGCCTGTGTATGATTTATTGGCCGCCCCCCCCCCCAAATGCCATATGGTTATGGGTTATTTCCCTTTAAATTCTGTGTTCAAATCTTCTTTGGTTACCTCATACGCACAACTCCTTTTAATCCTTTGAACTTTGGCACAATACTTAATTTTCTTTAAAATTGTGTCCTGCAGATCCATCCCTTATCCAAGATGGCATGCAATAGGGAAAATTATGGAAAGCCGTTGTGGAATTTATTCCCTATTTATTGATATCTATAAATGAATTATAGATATTAATAAATAAATATAGATATCAATAAATCATTTATAGATATTAATAAATATTTATAGATATCTATAAATCAGTATTTATTGATATCAATAAATACAGCTTTATTTATGGATATTAAAAAATGATTTATTGATATTAAGAAATGAATTATTGATATTTACAAATGATTTATAGATATTTAAAATAGTGTACGATTTATAGATATTAATAAATCATTTATTAATATCTATAAATCATTTTTAAATATCAATAAATGGTGCTATTTATTAATATCTATAAATGATTTATTGATATCTATAATTCAGTTCAAATCTCCATAATTCGATTTATTGATATCTATAATTCAAATCTCCATAAATCGCCTTTGTGACCCAGATCATTTT
>MJUU01043360.1:0-15248 GCA_002080025.1 Modiolus philippinarum | reverse complement strand
CTATCGCTTAGACGTATATTCTTTCTCTTCGAAAAGAATAAATCCTTTCTAAAAGGATAATCTATATAGTTCAAAGACCTATGCAAGTATGAATTATATCATAGACACACTTTTGAATGTTTAATATTATTCAAGTCAAATTGGTTTCGGTCTCGGTTTCGGTTTCGGTTTCGGCTTATGGTGAAAATGTCTAATAGTGGACTTTCGAGATAGGAATAACTAAATACCGAACTGTTGTGTTATTGCATCAAATGCTAGTAAGAAGGAATGACTGGATTCCTGATCTATTAAAATAATCATATAAAAACAAACTGTTTACGAAATTTAAGTGTACTTATAATTTTTCCTCTCAATGTATTGATGTATTGGTTTATTCGTATAATGGTAATAGAACTTCTCAAGGTGCGAACACGAATCAAAAGCCCCGTATTTTACGACCATGGATACGGGATCGTCAACAAACATAAAAGTAACTGACAAAATATTCTTGCAATCACTGTCATTCGTTGCCCGACAAAAAGACCAACAGAAGATATAACAAGGCACATATCGAGTCAACTTGGCATAATAGAATAACTACATTTGGACACTATAAACAAATGGTCAAAATAGCATTTAGAAATACAAAAAAAAAATAAAATAAAATGAAGTATGATAGTATATCCATATAAGAAGTACACCATAGGCGAAATATACAGGAGGCAAACATTCATCTTTTGCTGTTTTCATTAAAGCGTATCCTTAGTATCAAAAAAAAAACTTTTCTATCTGTAGTAAAAAATGGATCCAAATTCAGAAAAATAAAACTAATCTTTCAAGCCGGGGAAATCGATTATTGTAGCCTCTGTTGTTTGTTATACATTCAGACAAGGTGGTGACAAAATGGACTGGCCTTACACATTTTTTTTATAATTTATCCTAATAAGATCAGGCGAAACAATTTAGAAATGATACATCAAAATCAATTTTAATTTTGCAGTTGATCATTTGACATTGTGTTTTTTCATTAAAGATCAAATAAAGATAAATATTTTCAGACTAAATATCTCAAACAGACATTAGAATTACATATGGGGACCAATTATTCACCACCTCTAGCCAATTTATTGCTTTATTCGTATGAAACCAGGTTCATGCATTGGACACTTCAAGACAAAAACAAGAAGCTAGTCATTTTTTTTCGTTATGTAGACGATGTTCTGGCATTGAAGAATCATCAATTTGAAGATAATCTTCATCTTATATGCGTAAATTACCTCAAAATTAAAGAAATCACTGATACATTAAACCTCAGCAACATATTTGGACTTGATATTGACAAGTCTTAAAGTTAAAAAAAACACGATGATTTCTACTTTCCTATAGTAAACGTCCCGTTTTTGAGCAGTAATATTTCTACATCACCGGCATATGGCGCCTGCATTTCACAACTCCTTTGCTATTGTAATGTCTGTAGTTTGAAGAGCGATTTTTTTCAAAAGAGCGAAATTACTCTCTCTAAAACTTATACACTATCTTAAATTACTTTTGAAATTGTCACTACAGAAGTTTTACGATCGTCACCATGATTTGACAAATAGTTACAATGTTTCAATTTAGCAAATGAGAAAACACATCTTCGAGTAGACTCGAAGTTCATTACCGATCTGACAACAACGACTATGAAAAAATTGAACTTGTGATTGGCAGTATGACAGGTGCTGGCAAGATCACACTTACCCTTCCGGAACACATGATGATACTTCCGGTTTTCAGTGGGAGTTCACACTGTCAGAGCTTTATTTTTTTGTGTTGTCTTGTATGTCACCGTCATTATTTAATGTCGTCTTTGTTGATGATGTTTGTGGTACCGATTTGTTTTTGTCCGAATACTAAATAGATTAACAGAAGCTTATGTAACTTTCACCTTGGTAATGTTTGAAGGTTAGAGAAGTAACACGTACCATGGATTTGAATTGGTTTTGCCTTAGGGTTAAAGAATGACATTAATCAATTATCCACAAAACAGATGTTTCAATACCAAATTCTACCTGGCTGTGTGACGGGTGCTATGCGTAGAGCAGATCATGCTTATCCGTCCGGAACACCTGATAATACTCCCGGGTTTCAGTGGGAATTCACACTGTCAGTGCTTCCGTTTTCTGTGTTTTCTTGCATGCCACATCTTTTACTTGGAACTTGACATATTCACATAATCTTTTCAATTAATATACGAGAAGTTGGTTTTGATTGGTTTTCTATGGGTTAGAAAACGACACCAACCAATCAGTCAACAGATAACATTTTAATAGGCTGTGTGAGAATGGCAATGAGGGTAGCAGATCATGCCTACAACCCACGAGTACATAATAATACCCTAAGTTTTTGCAGGGATTCACACTGTTAATGCTGCAGGTTTGTTGCGTTCTTGGTCATTTTTGTTCATTTGATTGTCTTTGTGGAGTTTGACCTGTTTTTTTGTGTGTTTTCTTTATTTTGAAATTTTCACTTTTTGCTTCGGTATTCGTTTTCTGATACATTGTCCTCTTAGCTTTCGAAAATATTTCACGGTATGGAACTGACAAGCACTAAATAAAACTTACAACAGCCAATCAAAGGCATACAATAAAGTTGCGGCTTCTGGTGGAATGTCTAAAGCTGTGAGTATAATGATGATGTTAACTAGACTAGACCCAGTTACAGGAGGATTCGCTAGAGCAGATAGTGTAGATAAAATACTGTAATAGAAAAAAATATATATATATGTTGGTATGACTTACGTTAATTTTATGCTTTCCGAGTATGTAAGTCTGACATACAATTATACGGAAAAAGAGTAATACAGATCGTTTTGGTTTTATTCTTCTAACATTATAAGCCTTCCTCACAGAAAGATCTTTTCTTAGCTAATTTTGTCATTATTAATTTCATGTTTTGATTTAAGCAGTAATAGTATATTATTTGAATACCCGAGGGCGTCAATCGTAGATTTGACGGTAAAAATGCAATTTAAGGCGACTCGTAGAGGAGCCTGTAAACGAATATTTTGACCGTCAAATCAAGATTGACGCCCTCGGGTATTCAAATAATGTACTGTTATTGCGATTCTAATGCAACAAATCAATTTTATGTTCTATTATTAACTCGTGTATTTGTAACAATATTAGGAACCAGACTAAACAGTCCCAGGTGTGTAGATGGTGGAATTGACGGTCAGTTTTGACCAATCATAACCTTCGTTATATAAATTTTGCATTAGAATTTGGTATCTACGGTGTTTGATTCTCAACTGAACTGCTATTGTCGAAATTGCCACTTGAGTTAAAATAATAAAATTTGTACAAAATGCAATAAAATTCCAATTCAAAAATGTTTCTCAAAAAGCATGACGTCTAAAGATAATGGTTCAGTTTTTTTGTGACGTCAAATTTGTCGGTAAAATGCACCCATTTTCGATTTTTTATGTACCTTAAAGCATCCAACTTGAATGATAATTACTAACTTATTGTTTAGCAATTATACGAGACATATCATTTTGAAACAAATTCGAAGTAAAGTGTATTTGTGGAATGGTTTTGTGTTTTTCCTTTGAAGTAAAATGTACTATATATAAGATACAGTTGGATTTAGGAAAGGGGAGGAGCTTAAATGAATGTCACAAATGTACAATAACTGACTGTAACTCCAGTTATTGTACGCCTCTGTATCTCCAGTTATTGCACACTTTTGGAGGTCAGAATACATTTTTAAAGGAAATAATTTCCGAAAACGAAACCATTTTATTAAAAAAAATTAACATCAAATTTTTGTGAAAACATGTAATAAAAAATTGTGTCAGCTGAAAAAAAAAATTAGAAAAACAAACGCTGTCCGGATTTCATTCATTTTCATGTAATTTGGGCTGAAAAACGGCCAGCTTGCTCAACTTTACAACCGAATCCCTTGTTCTTCAAGAAAGTCCTTTTCGCATATGCCCTTGCTTTTTGAATTATCACAATTACCCACATATAATGAGATACACGTATCTCGGTTAATATTTAGCGCCATTCTGCCTTCGAATCCATACTGAATTTATCCATCTAGTGCATGTGCATGTCATTTGGCGCTATACTCTCTCCCTATTTATTGAAAGCGTTGACGGTTCAGTTAGTTTATCCTATTTTTTTCTATCATTTTTTTAATTCTTGAACTGTTCAACTCTTCTGTCATCCATGTTCAGGGCATAATCAATGTTCGTGTCCCTTGTCTTTTCCATTGTTTCAAAAGTACCGAGAATACCCATATACTGGTTTACTGTTGAAAAAAAAGTTTATGTTCAATTCTGTATTTTCGGCAGTCTGTGTGCTAAATCAACAGAAGAATTATTTACTGCTCTCATTATCTGGAGTATTTCAATCTCACGACGGCATTTTCAAATCTACCCTTCTTCTGTGTTAGAAAGCTCTAAAAATTCAACGTCTGTCCTTATGAAACCACTGCATCTTAGAATAAAGTAACACCCAACGTGCCCAAAATATCTTTACCTAACGACTTGCTGCTTTTTCATTGGACCATTCCACAAATCATTTACAGAACACGTGATTATCTGTATCAGGTTTACAATGAAGGGGCGTGGAAATCATCTCGTCTTGACGGACTCGATGATTTCCACGCCCTTCATTGTAAATCTGATACAGATACACACTTGTTCTGTAAATATAACTTATATTTTTGTATATTAAACAAACACAAATTAAAGACACGTTAATGGAGCTTGTTCAGATAACAATACTAAAATGTTAGAAATTGTAAAACACAAGAGAAAAGAAAAATAGCTTAATGGCATGTTTCTTCTTACCATGCTTATGTTATCCTGGTAGGGTTATCCTACCTACTCTATATCTTGCAAACAGAAAAGATCCTTCCGTTACTGTCATTTCCTAGTAGGGTTAAATCTTACTAATTGAAAAACAAAACAGGAAAGACACGTTCATAAAGAAACATGTTTTACTGACCAAACTAAAAAAACTAGTTAAAGGGAGAGTGTTTTATCCTTTTAATTGTCTATTAAACAGAATAAAATAAGTACATGTTCCACACACTATCCTAGAATGTTATTGTCCATTGTGTATGACCTTATCGGTCTACTAGTTCCTATTGTGTAACCAATTTAATAATTTGAGTAAGCTTTACCTATTATTTTTTTGACCAATTGGTGTTGCTGGACTACAACATACTAGTATATTGGAAAAAGTTTTTGGTGGGTTGCTTTTGTTAACTAATCATCACAATCAGGATCCTTTTGAATTGTCCAACAATACTATTGTATATCAATCTGTTATGGCCTGGGGAGGTTTTACCTTGATAAAGTATTACCTTATAAAAAGATAAATCTATTTAATTAATGAAAGAAAAAAATGACAATTAATTCAAATTCCCTTTATTTATATTGCAATATTTATTTTTGAATTATGTAATTTTAAGAATTTTAATAAAGTTCAATATTTTTTCATTAAATGTAAACTATTTATAGTCCCTATTTTCATCAACAGATCAAGGTAAAACCTCCCCAGGCCATAACAGATTGATATACAATAGTATTGTTGGACAATTCAAAAGGATCCTGATTGTGTTGATTAGTTAACAAAAGCAATCCACCAAAAACTTTTTCCAACATATGTTGAAGTCCAGCAACACCAGTTGGTCAAAAAAAATAATAGGTAAAGCTTACTCAAATTGTTAAATTGGTTACACAATAGGAACTAGTAGACCGATAAGGTCATATACAATGGACTATATCATTTATATGTAAAGTCTAATCCTGCTTATTGTATAACAAAAAGAAGACAAGTTAAGGTTAAGATAGATCCCATTCACCACACATACTTGTCATAGTCAGATCGACGTCCGGCCTCAAATCGACGTCCAATTTTCAGATCGATGGCTATCCTCCACGTCACAATAATAAATCCTCCAAATCGACGTCCTTTCCTATAGATTCTCTATTGACGTCCATTCTCAAATCCACGTCCTTTTATTCACTCTCTCAAATCGACGTATATTAATGACGTCATTTTTATCGTAGAGTAATTATCTTGCTGATGTCGAACGTCGCTACATGCATAAACATTAAAAGGATATGGAATAAATGCACATTAGACTAAGTCTCTAAAATGCATAATGAAATCCATCAATGGAACAGCGCTATGTCTGTTTTGGTGATCAACAAGCATATAATACAAGACGAATTATTTTAACAAACACTGTCACCCACTGTCCGAAAAGGAGACCAAAACGACAATACAATCATCAATTGATTGTATGAAAACTTGGCAAATCGGGTCAATTTTGGCATTAATTTAGATGGCTGGGAAATTAGTTAAATTTTTATAAAGTAAGAATTCAAAGATGTTAAATTCTGATAGTGCAAACATTTTCCCATGAAAAACTACACTATAACTAACAAAATAAAGAGAACATACACCATGCATCTTTTCTATAGTTGCACAAGGTTATTTACAATCTCTGTGTGTAACTGCTTATTTTTTTTTTACCAACAATTGTAAGCTAGGAATTATTATATCCCGCTACACATCGTGAATAGGGATGTGTTATTTTGGTGTGTAGGTATTGATCCATTCCGAACAAATTTCTGTCACATAATTTAAGATACAAATCTTTTATTTTGCTTGATCATGCCATATTGCTGGATGCTTTTCTAAACCTGTGTCTTAGCTTTGTCAATTTTCGAAACTTTTAGCATTAATAGGGTAATATTTAGTCGCATAAATTTATCTGGGAACAAATCTGAATTTTGTTCATGAGTCTATGATCATGTCATATTGTGAGATACATTTCCACCGTTTCTGTTTACCAAATTTTGTCAAATCACATAATGATGCAAATCTGAATTTTTATTATGCATTTTCAGACCGGTCGACATACTTCTTCCTGTTTACCCGACTAGACTTGGTAGCTGCTGAGGTGGTTTCAATAATGGGTATTGGCACAAAGATTTCTCCTTGTATCTTTATAAGGACAATATCTAGCATAGCACCTAAAAACTGTACTGACTTTCTATATAATAAGCTCAATATTTCATTATCTTATCAAATTCCATTTTCGGATGAAGGCATAACGATTATTTCCCTTTTTATATATTACAGTACAAATTGGAATCCTGTAGGATCCGGAATCCTCCTAGTACAAATTGGAATTCTAATTTCTATTGGGACAAATTAGAATTCCGCTTTGTACTGGATTAAATTCAGTAGAAACTGGAATTCCAATTTCTACCAGGACAAATTAGAATTCCGATTTGTACTGGATTTAATCCAGTACATATTGGAATTCCAATTTCTCCTAGGAGAAATTGAGTAACATTTGTATCCTGATTTATACTAGTATGATTCTGAACCCTACTGTTTTTCTAGTATGATCCAGAATAATACTGGATATTTTGTTCAGGAGGATTCTTAGGATATTACTAACATTCAAAGGTGAAAAAAGTTTTTGAGTTGGTTTTAAGAAGTATGTATTTCATATTATTTCAATTTATAAAAACTAACTCTGTTATCCCATTTCCTCTCCTTTTCATAAATACTAAAACAAAAGAATGACAAATGACATAATTATAATATAGCTGTTTATTTGTTTTAACAATGGCGGAATTCTATGGCATTTGGTGGAACAGCGAATTTTCAGTTTACAACAAACGCATCGCATAGTCTTGCATTTGCCAGAGTTATTACAAACTGTGGCAGTTATGCTGTCATCTTCCTATGAACGTTTTGTTCAATATGACAATGTGTGAACAGTATCTACTGCTTCAGTCTCAGAATTGTAATTCTTAAATATACCATCTTTCGAAAAAAAAATGATATTCATTTTTTTTTCTTGTAAAATATCTCCATGTGTTCTTCCATTTTTTAAGTTCACTTATAAAAACTAGTGATCAAAAGTTTGAACTGCTCTCAAAATTTTAAGAGTTCGAAGCAAAACATCCATTTGATATACATTTAATCTTTTTCTTTCGAAATCAATCTTTTGATTAAATGATCACCCAAACAGTGGAATGGGCATACTACTAATAAACTAATAATGTTTTATTTCTCTACCACTGTTTCTATTGATTTAAGTCAGTAAAATCCAGAATCCTACTTGTAAAAATTGGGATATCTCAATTTCTCCTAGGAGAAATTGGAATTCATATCTATACTAAATAAAATTCAGTACAAATCAGAATTCTCGGTAGATGTCCTTGGTACTGGATTTGGCTTCCTATTTCGATTTATTTGGTAATGAGTGCTTCTTTTATTACAACTTTTGGATTATGGCTTTCCATATTATTTGATTTTAATGCTGCTGATGAGAGGTAACTTCTTGAAACACGTGTACAACATAACGAAATTTACTGTTTTTTATGCAACTTCGGTATTTTTTGTATTCTAATTTGTCCCAGTAGAAATTGGAATTCCAATTTGTACTGGATTAAATCCAGTTAAAATCAGAATTCTTACTTGTTCCAGTCGAACTTAGAATTCCATTTTGTACTAGGAGGATTCTGGATCATGCTGGATTCCAAATTGTACTGTAATACATTTTGTATCAGAGAACATGTATACGCCGATTTGAGGATTTTAAATCTTACATATATCTGAGAATGTAAATGGACGCCATTTGAAAAATGCTCTCAAATGGGCGTAGATCTGAAAATTTAACGTCATTGGATGTCAATTTGAGAATCGGACATCGATTTGAGTCTGGACTTTGACCTGTGTTTTACATAGCTATCAAGGTAGGGGTAAAATCGTAAAACTACAAGAAAAGATACGTTAACACAAGGGTGTTTTCTACGTACCATACTAATGTAATCCTGGTAGGAGTAAGGTCTAATCCTACTAACTGTATTACAAACAGACAGGATACATTTATTTAGAGGTATGTTCCACTTACCATACTAATGTAATCCTGGTAGGAGTAAGGTCTAATCCTACTAACTGTATTACAAACAGACAGGATACATTGATATAGAGACATGTTCCACTTCGTCCTATAGAAGCAGATAGTGGTACTACAAATCTTGTAATTCTTTTATCCAATCTGTTCTTCACTTCTAAACTTTTTAATGTTTCTGGCATTGCAATGGCTCTAAAATATTTGCAAAAACAACTTTTTAAATAACAAAATACAGAAGTTACTGTGAATTAGTTTCTGCATATGCGCATTTCGAAAACGTATGTCTGTTCAGTTTAGATCAAATTAAAGCATATGAAAATCCATAAACCGGTATATGTGTAAAAGCTGTAATGAAATAATTTGTTAATAATATGCGCTATACAGTTTTTTAGAGTACTTTATCCGATAAGTTATGTTTGTTGACGACCCTGCATCCATTACAAAATGGATACAAAGATGTAGCGTTGTTCAACATTTAACAAGTGAATTTTGCTCAAACCAGTGCTAGAGGGCGTCTTGAAATTACTATGAGGTAGGAGTGTTTGCTCTTTGTTGAAGGCCTCTTGCTGACTTCAACATGAAGAACAATAATGAAAGCGTTGTTCCATTTACTTGATCTTACAATGTATTTGTGGGGATTTTGCCCCATGCACATATACTCCATATCCCTTTGTTTGTTTATATATCATCGTATGAAAACAAGATTGGTATATCCCCCGCCGCTGCAGTAAAGTCGATAAAGTCCCATTTCTCATGTAAAATTTTTCTAATCAAAATGGCGGCAGGATATGATCAACTGCATTAGGTGGCAAATAGCCAAGCAAAATTTTAGCAAAATCTTTTAATTGGATTATGACGAGATGTGTCCACAAAGTCTTCCTATGTTGTAGTATGCATTAAGTCCATAAAGTCCCATAACTCCCGTAAAATTTGTCCAATCAAAATGGCAATGTGATATGATCTAGTACATATGGCAACTAACAATCCTGTAAAATACGAATGAATTCGGACCAGCAGTTTCTGAGGAGTTGCGTCCACAAGATTTGCCATTGTATAACAATGTGGAAATAATCGAAGTCCCATAACTCCCACAAAATTTAACGAATCAAAATGGGGATGCGATATGATCTAGTATTAATGGTGACTAACAATCCTGTATAATTTGAATGAATTCTGAACAGCGGTTTCTGAGGAGTTGCGTCCACAAGATTTGCCATTTCATAACAATGTGGAAATAATCAAAGTCCCATAACTCCCACAAAATTTGACGAATCGAAATGGCGATGCGTATGATCTAGTACTAATGATGGCTAACATTCCTGTAAAATTTGAATACATTTTTACCACCGGTTTCTGAGGAGTTGTGTCCACAAGATTTGCCATTGTATAACAATGTAGAAATAATCAAAGTCCCATAACTCCCACAACATTTGACAAATCAAAATGGCGATGCAATATGATCTAGTAATAATGGTGACTAACAATCATGTAAAATTTGAATGAATTCTGACCAGCGGTTTTTTAGGAGTTGCGTCCACAAGATTTGCCATTGTATAACAATGTGGAAATAATCAAAGTCCAATAACTCCTACAAAATTTGACGAATTGAAATGGCGATGCGATATGATCTAGTACTAATGGTGACTAACAATCCTGTAAAATTTGAATAAATTCTGACGAGCGGTTTCTGAGGAGTTGCGCCCACAAAAAACGTGACACACGGACACACAGACGGACGGACGCACGGACGCAGACCATTATCATGTCCTTCCGTCGCGATCGGCGGGGGACAATAAAATACAAAGGTCATTGATGAGACTTGTATTCATATACTAGTACATATGCAATAATAACACAATGGAGTTCCCCTGATGTATTGTGTCCCGTTTGGTGTCACCACTGCATTATCAGATTTTTTCTCTATTATGTCATGATACCTCAACATTTAGGCGTAAATGGCAAGTTTTCCGGAAAATAACCCGAAAATACAACGGTGACGAAGATCTGGCAAAATATGAAGGTGCATTCCATTGATAAATCATATGATTGCAATTTTGATACATTTGGTAATTATTATTTATTGTAATGATTTTATCATACATTAGCAAATGAATACCGAGGCAAAAAGGGAAAGCTAACCCCAAACAAGACAATTCAGATTAACTTAAAAAAAGACCAACATAATGAAGACAAAACAAATCAACAAAAGCGAACAAGAGCGTAACAAAACTATTATACAGCTTCAGCATAATAATTATCAAATTTTCGACAAAAATTATAGAATTTAAAGATTTTCTGTTTTTTAAAACGGAAAATCCGAATGAACCCCTGTCGTCAGTGAAAAAGAATACACCCCACAAGTTCAAAAATATGCATACTTCCTTCATCAGATATTAAGGCTTGAAAAACATTTGAAACGATGAAAATTTTAATACTAGTCTGTGGCTTGATAGGTTTCTATCACTTGGGGCTCATCATGTGGTTGATTGTATATTATAATTTTTGGTCATTTTTTCGTCCTTACTGATTTGTGTTTTTTTGGATATATATCGCCATGTCTTTAGATCATCATTTTAAAAAGACAAAACAAAACGAAAAAAAAAACAAAAACAAAAAAATGTCAGCCTGTGTCTTTGGAATTCATATGTCAGTGTTAAATAAATATTAATTTTATAGTCAAATTGAAACCTTTCGGTATCAATTTGACAGTTTTCAAATGTATTCATTTTTAATGAATATCATAAAGTGTAGTTGCCGTCTATTACTTGACTTCAAGTTTCGGAAGCTCAATGTTGCGATAGATCTTGTAATTTTATTAAGGTCTACCCGAGAACCTTCTCGGTAGACCTTATAGTATTTCTTCTGATTATTATTTTTTTTGTTCCGCCAACTTTTAAACTCTTCGGCCCAAAACTGTACGCGACATGTCGAATTGAGCTTTCGCACAAAATACCGGGCAGACATAAACTTTTCGCAGTCGAGGGCCACATTCGGAATTTTGTTCCGTTACGGAGTTCTCCCCCTTTTCACTAAANTTTTTAATCTGTATACTCACGAACTACAAGTAGCAAAAACAATTAGCACTGGCTCCATTAATGTATAAAGGAACTTGAAAGGGTTAGTTCTTTTCACAATAAAATACACTATAGGGGATACTATCAAAGACCACATCAAAAATCCCAATAGAGCTGTTAAAATAAACATTCCTAAATGTCGAAAGTCATCGCTTGTATCTTTAGAGCTTGCCACTGTTCTTGCAAGTAAACTGGCTACTCCCACTGGTGTAAACCTAGAACAAAATATAAATATTTACCGTTGGACATAGAGACTATACTTCAGAGGTCTATATATTCAAAACAAAATAATATCCATTTTCAAGGTGTTGAAAACATGAAAGGTTTACTATTCAAGTCACAAATTATGAGTTTCAAGAAAATTTTCTAAAACGGCTTCAAAATTATTTGCCCAGAAGGGTTGAACTATATAAAAGGCGAGTCTACATGAACATAAATAGCAACATCAATTTTCTGTTCTTTTGATACTTAGAGGTTAATTCCTGATACTTATTAAAAAGTCTGAACGTCTTAGAATAATAGCTTTTTAGTAAGTGCTTAGGTGATCATTTCTTTTAACTGTGTACGAACTTTCAATAGCAATGGCTGTTAAGTTGCTACCGGTTACTACCGCAATTGAAGGAGAGGTTTGGAGCGCCATAAAACCGGTTTAACCCACCATTTCTTTTGTAGTGAATGAACCAATCCAGGACCATTGCGGTCGACAATTTTTCCGGTGGTTTCCACCTGATTTGTCTTTTTGTCTCACGGACAACTATGTTCGGTAATTTTGTTATTACACCCATTCAGAAAAATTTAAATTTCGTTGAATACTATAGGGTTTGTTTAACTTAATCCCCAACGAAGATCATTTCACCTTAAACGATACACAAGTTCACCTTCATTTAGGAAAGATTTATCATTCTTTTAAGTCAGATGTCTCAAACACTTACGGATTTTAACATAAAACGACGGTAACAAAACCAAACCTTTTGTCAAGAAGGCATATACTAGGACAGATCTCTAACAAATAAAAATTGAAAATATACACTTTGTAAATCACTCTTTCTGTCGGTGAACCGGAAGAAAAGGGTATTACAACTTGATTGAAACCATAGAATTGATGTGTTCTCTGTGTAATATTCATACTTCTCAAAGTATTTTGTCGGATTTCGCGTTTTTTAAAATTATTATAGCACAAGTCCGACTATGATTTCAAAATATAAAAAAAAATACCGAAGTTGCATAAAACAGTATATTTCGTTATGCTGTACACGTGTTTCAAGGAGTAAACTCTCATCAGCAGCTTTAAAATCAAATAATAAGGAAAGCCATTTTCCAAAAGAAATCCAAAAAGAAGTACTCATTTCCAAAAATATCGAAACCACCAAGAAAATAGACGTTGACACAATGATACGTTACTTTTATCTATCATTCTAAAAATTTCCAAGATCAAATGAAAACTTTTATTTTCACCTGTTCTTCACCCTTTTTACTCTTGTTATTGACTTTTTTAAAATCAAAATACAAACTTCAGATCAAAATTATGTAAATACATAGCAAAAAATACTCTCACATAATGGTGTAGTTTTACACAGGTTTAAATATTATGTGACCTTCCAAGGGAACCTCAAAAAAGGGTCACATAAGACGGGGGTCTCTTATTACAGGTTCAATTTACAAAGACAGCACTATGAAGGGATATTAAAATCAGGGTCATATAAGACAGGTTTTTGCTTAACAGAAGTGGTCGCTAAGGCAGGTTTGACTATATATACTGGTGTTGATTTTTGCTTTTCATTTAGATCTTTTTCGTTATTTGTTTTCTATCAGAATTTACAATCTTTTGTATAAATGACTTCCAAATGAAGATTCATAAGTTGTCGAAATGTTTTAAAATATGCATAAACCAAATTCATAGTAATGTCGGTAATTTGTTATTTTGTACAGGTAACAGAACAAACTATCAGAAAATCGACAAGCCCCAAAATGAACACAAGAAGCAATATAATACAGCGATGTTTTATGGGTAACTATGATTATAAACTTACCAAATAAGCCACCGCAACATCTGAAGAATGACATGTGTCGCAGATACGAAGAAATTAAAGAAAGCTTTTCCCTTTTCTTTGATAGCACTTGTAGCCATTCCAAATATCGTACTTGCAACAATAAGTCCTTTAAACAATAAATTAAATAAATGGAACAAAACAATATCATGATGTAAATTAAATATTATGATAATGCTACCCATTAAATGATATCTATAATTGGGTAATATGAGGAAGGTGCAACCTTAAAAGCGAGCGAAGAATAAATAGGCTCTCCTACTGTATCGCTCACCGTAAGACCATGACCGATATAGACAGAAGTTTCAGTGATCATAGGGGCATAAATTCCCGAACAGGATCCGATGAAAAACTTCTTTCCCAACTGGTGGACGTCTTGGATTTGGTGCTGTCCTGCTGGGCACAAATTTTGAACGGATATCCCAAAGTTTTTGTGATCAAGTTCTGTTCCACTTATTTCGTATTCCTACATTAAACCCATTGCAACTTCCATTTTCAATTACAAACGGGTATTGCGTGATTTCAAAATTGACGACTTCAAAGCCAAACCACCTGATTGCACTTGCTACACTTCCCCCTTCAATTACAGTCCGGCTGGACACGTGATAACCGGTGACCTAAATATTATACCCAATATCAAACTAAGAGAGGTTTTTCAAAAGGTCCCAAATTCCGTGAACCCCAGCATATCAACTGGAAGTACAACTTAAAAATTTGATGGATGCAGTTGAGGACTATGCGAGGAAGTGGGCAAAGAAAGAGAAAGAAGATGTCGAGACGCTGTCCGACTGGATCAGGTCCATTAAGTCGTTAATTGTGAATCGTATTCGGCGTTTGAAAACATCAATGAAATCCAGACATCCCAGTATATTTGAAGATCCCTTCGTTAGGAAAACTATGGACAACCTCCATGAAAATTACGTCATTGTCCCTGCAGACAAAGCTTCTAACAACATACTGTTCGTGTGTAAGAAACACTATATTGACTGTCTGGTTAAGGAGATGGGAATTGACAGTTCATCAGGAAACCCTACTTATACTCCCACTACACTATCAAGGGAGGAGATTATTGAAAATCACAACTCTGTTTTTGCATCCTTTGGCATCAAAGCGGATGATGATAACAAACAGCTTCCCTACATCTACTGGGTCCATAAACTTTATAAGAACCCATACAAACAGAGATTTATTGCGGGGTCTTCCAGATGCA
>MJUU01043359.1:230176-246664 GCA_002080025.1 Modiolus philippinarum | reverse complement strand
GTTCGCTTTTAGATTGACGGTTCGGTTCTCACTTACCTTACTACTCTATTAATCAAGGTTCATTAAATATATATTTATGTACAATGCTACTTATCAAAGGTTGGTCATAATGTTGTAATTGTTTTATTCTCTAAATATGAAATTACTGTAAAAAATAAAATGGTTTATATATAATAAATTTATATGCTATAGCAATATAATTTGATAATAATGATACATATTCGTTTTAAAGGAAAATAAGTAATTGTAATTTTTATGTCATTGTATTTAAATATTTTAAAATAAAATATGAATATGTAAAAATCATCAGATGTATAATCCTCGATTTTTTTTCTTCAAATTAATTTGATTTATAATTTTTACTCAGGTATAATATTCTGTTGGTATTGATCAAACTCGAATTTAAATAAAAACTGTAATTGTTCTTATTCATTTTGATATTTTTGATGTATAATTTCAGTTTTTCTTGCATAGATTTTTTTGGTTTATACTTTAAGCAAAGGGTGGTGAATGATGCAAGGCTTCAGTTTTCATACCAAAAAATGTTTTGCGATTGCATTATGTGCTGTATTGATATGGAGCAGGTCGGATCATCATAAAATAATATGTTTCTTCACAAGACTGTCGAAGTAAGGAGCGCATCACTTTTCAAAATTTTTCAAATGTTATTAAAATTATTACGTTTCCGCAAATAAAAAGTTAACGTTTCCGGAAATTTTCATGCAATTCGTTTCCGAAAATTTACCAGGTGAATCAGATAGCTTTCATTACTATTTCAATATGATTTAAAATGGCTAAATAAATTTAACAAAAAATGGGCCGTGTCATCGAAAGTATCCTAAAATTTGTCGTAAGACATATCTTAAGACGAAAATTAGGACCATCTTAGGACTGTGTTATGACATATCTTATTATGACATATCTTAGGGTGCACATCGAAGTTGTCCTAAGACCATCTTAGTAAAGATGTCCTAACTTTTTACTGTTCATGATGCAATTTTGGTATTTTTGTATTTTTGTGGCCTTAAGTGCTGTTTTTATCATTGATTAAATTGGGAAAAACAAATTTTAGTGGCATTTTAATGGCAGGAATGGACAGATATTATTTCAATTAACTGCAATTAGATTTAACAACATGTAGCAGCATTTTACTGATATATGAAAATGCAAATTATGAAAAATATGCGTGTTTTGTTTTTGGTTTTAAACACTTTAATCTGATAGTTTTCATTGAAATCGATATTCTTATGAAGAGTCGAGATGATTTTAAATGGTCAATATCCAATAGAACGAACAATGACGAAAGAAAATCTCGTGCGTAATTGTTACATGAGGAATAAAATCTTTGAACGTATCAGATTTGAACCATAAAATGCAAAAAATAGGTATGTTTCATGGGTTACATACAATTAAGTTACTTTTTCATGGAGAAAAACAAACAATTTGGTCAATTCTATAAGTTAAGACAGACTTAAGACACCTCCAGTGCAGTCCTAAAGTTGGGATAAATTTTGAGATGTATCCTAAATTAGGAGATGTTCGATGAACCCACTTATGACTAAGATTTGCCATAAGATGGTCTTAAGAAATGTCTTAGTCCTAAGACACCTTCGATGACATGGGCCATGATCGTCAAAGTTGTGCATGAAGTACTGGGTGGATCCACACTATTGGGATTAGTTTTAAAAAGACTTCACGAATAAATCCAGTCAAAATTTTGAATGTGTTCACCCTAGAATTTAATATAAGTATGAGGTTTACATATTTGTTGAGCAAGGCTTTTTAATGGACAGGATCGGACACAGATCAGCTTATTTTTTTCAACCAAGGTGCTGGTCGCAGAATTTAGTCCAAAAAATTCAGGGCCAGAAATTAAAACAAAAAACCATGCCACTCCCTGAAAATACAAAGGTCCATGCCTAATTGGTTGTTTTGGCGTAGGCATTTGATATTTTTCAATTTAGAAATTAGAACCAATTCAATAAACCTGTCCCAATTCACGGTTTGTGACGTAAATATCTTTTGTCAGCATCTGTGTAAAACAAAGAAACAATAAGAAATGAAGGGATATGGAGTAAATGTACATGAGACAAAGTCTCCACAAATTCATGGTAAAATAAAACAATGAAGTGTCATTTTGAAATTAAACGTACAAATATCGTTTATTCCTAGTCGAACAGCTGGGGGCTTTAATTAGTTCCTTTTTGATAAAATATGCTAGATCCCAATAATAAGCAAGGTCTATAGGAAAGTACACCTGCAAGCCACACCAGAACTTATGAGTGAGCTGATAAGTTTAAATAAAGATGTTCTCCAGTTCAGCCATTATTTTTTTTCTAAAAAAGAAACTTGTTTTATCATGTTGTCAGTATAAACAATTCCGTTACGCATACTTAGGGAGCATTTGATATGAGGTCACACGCATTCGATTCATCCCGAGGATATAGTATTTGCTGACAGCAAATAATTCATTCATATTACATTTTCTTATATTTTCAAGCTTTTTCGTATGTTTTCACGATGTATTGGACTTTATTTCTCCATAACTTGAAATGATGAATTCTTGTGGAGCCAAAACATTACAAAATACTTCTTTAAACATTGGCATGATATGTATACTTCATTCATGTGACACACAGGATTCTCCGATACTGTTGTTACATCCAGTATACATTTTCAACCACTAGTAAATTCCTCAAAAGAAATGTGGTACAGTATTACTTTGAATAACTGTATCAGTACAAATAAATTTCACTGGTTTAGTGAATTACTCTCAGTTTGTTGCTTTGGTGTGACCTCAAGAAGATTAACATAAGCATAGTAAGACCGTCGTGCTATTAAGGAAAATTTTAAGAGGACACTTAATATCTTAAAGTGTTGTTCATGTGACTTAGTTTGGTTACACTGAAAACAATTATGTACATTCGATATAAGTTATTCCGGGAAATTATGTTTTTGTAGAGTTCGGCGCATTTTTCTACAAAACAGGCAAATAGCTAGGATGGAAGGTAAAGTAATCTCTGATTTGTGAGAACCGAATTGTCGGTTTAGTTCTCACTTACTTTCATATGATTTCCGGCATGCTCATCAACAGGAGATATTGGCTTCGTTTTATGTTTATTTACGATCGTCCAATGTTAACTATTAATAAACATTATATCAATGTTTATTTAAACCGTATTTTTTTTTATTTACTCTGAAACAATGTTAATGTATTCACTATCCATCTTTTTTTTATTATGTCACCCCAAACGTAGTCGGGGTGTCATGTTGTTATTCTACGTTTATCCTGATTATTATCATACTTATTATTATCCAATAATCCTTTTTCATGTGGCCGCCATTTCAAAGACGTCGGCCAAAATACGCCAAAATCTCAACTTTGTCGGATTTCAACGAAATTCGATTTCTATGTTGATTTTGTGGCTGCGAATAAGATGAAATCATCGAATTGGTTGTCTGGGGTGACATCAGCTATTGTTTGCAATTATAAATCTAGTAATTATTGTTTTATTACAAGACAGAGTCATCAAAATACCAAACATATACTATAGCAACAGTAACCCATTATATCGGGACGATTTTAGCAGTTGTTCTACCGTAGTGTCAAATAGTATTATAAATAGTGACATCTCCATTCGATTAACATTAATGATTGCATATTTTTCTGTCGTCCCGTTCCAACATGTCTCAGTTGAAACGTTTTTGAGTGTGTGGAAGTTTAGAAGATTGTAATGTCATGATATTTTGCTTGCTATAAAGATAGGCAGAATATCAATCTTCCAGGGATGGCGAATAATATTTGTTATGATACTATAATGAAGGTCTAGTTGTTTTCCTAAACATCAACATTAGGCAGAAATAATTTTCATTTCTGTCGAAAAACTATTAGTGTTCTGTGAAGTGAAATTCACTGATCATACAAGTGGCTGTTATTATCTTTTCATAACCAAGAACAAAATTTACTTGATAGAGGGAGTACTCGTTGCGATCTTATCGAAGTCAATTTCAAAGACACTTTAAATCTCAGTAGATTCTGGCAGAATACTGCAAATTTTTCAAGAATTGCATTTCTTGCTTTGATTATGATTGCACATGGCTTCATAACTGTATGTAATGGCGACATCTTATCATATGTTGTAACAAAACGACTTAAATCAGGAAGTACACAAATAAAAGTTGAATCAATTCGTGACAAATCTGAAGTGTTCGACCATAAGTGATATCCGTTATTTTCATTTCCTCATATTATTTCATTGTTTTTTTAGGTAGATGGCGAACAACAAAAGCTGGCTTGCAAATATTCATGAAGGTTTAGTTGATTCTATTGTGTGCTTAAGAAACTGTATGTTGTATTGCCATAGAAAATACTATAGAAGACACGGTAAAATGAGAAGAAAGTCAGTTGTAGTAATATTATGTCTGTTTGGTGTTATCTTCGTTATCAACAAATACTTCCAACCCGTCCGATTTATTTTCATTCACCACAATCTAAACAGTACATGCCTCCTTCCAGATATAAATCCTTTTGACAAGTCTGTTATGAAATATATATGGCATCCAAAGCCTATAGAATGCGATCCGACTCCTAATGTTGTCTTTATCGATTCAAAAGGGATTCTCCAAATAAACAGCACAATGTCGCAAAAACTTCATAATGCAAACCTGAACTGCTTCTTTCGTATTGTTAAGCGTTCTAGTGACGAAGAAGTAACTTTTATGCCAGAAATTAAATTGAATCATTCAGCATACATTCCTGCAGATTCAGTAAATGTTAGATGTTATTCAAAAAATAAATTGATTTATGATAACGTGTTATACAATGTTGATTATAGAACTACACATAAACATAAGAAAGTGGCACATGAACGTGGAGACTCACTTAGTGTTTTGATATTTGGTATGGACTCTGTTTCTCGACTAGCAGCAGAGAGAAAACTCCCCAAAACAATGAATTTTATCAAAAATCAATTGAATGGATATATATTTAAAGGTTATACAAGCGTGGCAGCAATAACTTACCCGAATGTGATCGCATCGTTAACTGGAAAGAAGGCATTTAGCAATGAACTTCCAAATATTGATCCAAGAACTGAATTTACCGACAGTTACCCATTAATATGGAAAAATTATTCCGAGAAAGGCTATGTCACAATGTTCTCTGAAGATTTTCCCGAGATTTCAGTTTTTAACTACATGCTCAAAGGATTTAAAGATCCGCCTGTAGATCATTATCTACGTCCATATTATATTGCACGAAAGACTTTGTATCCAGTTCGTTCAAATTTAGACCAAGTGTTCATGTTCTTGGAAGATAAAAGTATTAACTTCAAAAAATATTCCTCTTTATGTCACAGAGATAAGCCAAAACATGTAATACACATGGATCATTTCAGACAATTTGTTTCGTCATATAGAAACTACAGAAAATTTGCCTTTTCATGGCTTACAGAAATATGTCATGATTATATGAATTTTTTGGAACTAGCAGACGAAGACATTTTAAATATGATACGTTCTCTTCAAAATGACGGATTGCTATCAAATTCCATTTTTGTATTCCTTAGTGATCACGGACCTCGGACAGACGAAATAAGGAATACGGCTGTTGGTAGAATAGAAGAACGCATGCCATTACTAAGTATTGTTCTACCAGAGCATATTAGACAGAAATATCCACATTTACACGAAAATTTACGTGAAAATGAAAACCGGTTAACTACAGCATATGACTTGTATGAAACATACAGTGATATACTAAATAGCAATTTTAAAATTTCTAATAAACAATTCCGTCGGCCATATTCTAGAGGAATGAGCCTTTTTAATAAAATTCCCAAAGATAGAACTTGTTCTGATGCTTCAGTTGAAGAACATTTTTGTGCGTGTTATACAGCAACAAATGTATCAATTAGTTCGTCTTATATTAAAACAATTGCCAAATTCGTTGTCAAAGCAATAAATGAAAGACTTGTAAATTTCAAGAATAAATGCTCCACATTGAGTTTGTACAAAATAAGAGATGCTCAAAAAATACAAACGGGTTTGCAGAATAAGGCGGAATATAACAGGAAAACGTTTTTAAATTTGTTCATCAAACCAGAGTTAGACACCGAACAACGTTACCTTTTGTTGATTGAAACTGTTCCAGGCCATGCCCTGTTTGAGGCTACAGTATCAGATCATCCAGAGCATAATTTTATTTTATTAGGTGACGTTAGCAGAACAAATCGTTATAACAACCAGTCACATTGTGTGTCATATAAACGCTTGAAACCGCTGTGTTATTGTAAGGACTTAATATAATCAGTTATGCGTTTTAATATAATCAGATATAATAGAATCGGATATGTGTTTTAATGGAATCAGATATGTGTTTTAATAGAATCGGATATGTGTTTTAATGGAATCAGATATGTGTTTTGATATATGCAGATATGTGTTTTATATCCATTCATAATGTATATTATATAAACGCTTGAAACCGCTTTGTTATTGTATTAGTAGGGTGCTCAGGTCCTAAAAAAAGATGCTTAGTTTTCGAGGTTTGGTTAACAGAATCGCAAAATGCTAATTTTTATTTTAAATGATAGAATAACTATAAAATTCTATATTTTTGGATGTCGTAGAAAGTTCCTGCGGTCACGATTTCTTTAATGTCTCCTTTTTAATGGTACCTTAAAACAGAGCATTGGATATATTATCTTTAAAATCATAGAAAATAAAAGCATTCTGTAATGTGCTAATAAAAAGACGTTTTTGCGAAAGTCCAGATCTCAAATAATAATTTGAACCACCAAATGCAAGTAATTTTGATTGCTTTTCGTTATTCATCTGTATTTATCATTTCAGTCTTATAAATAAATTTTCACTGCATGCTAAAAAACTATTATGTATGCTTAAATTTAGAAATATTCAAATTTGAACGGAAATACAGAATTTATATATGTTTTTTTATTGTTGAATGTTTAACGGAAGGATACATTTCCACTTTTTCATAACACCTTTTCGTTACATTTCAATTGTACTCAAGCATTCAAAGAGTAAAAATGTTAACATTCCACATTTTGTAGTAATGTTTGTTGTAGGCTGAAAAGAATTACTGATTATTTGTATATTTAGATTTTTGTTTCTCCTATTGGCCGCTTCAAGACAAGCATATACCAATAATTTTATACCATGTACGGTATTATGGTTATTTTGCAACATATTAAACATGCTAAGGTTTAAGAATATAAGTAGAATGAATGTTTTCGGACCACATTTTATTTACTATTTCTTAAATTAAATGCATATTTTCTTACTGTATTTTATTTACTTCCTGGTACATTAGATGCCTATCGCCTTTGCAATTTACCAAAAAATTTTGCTTGACCTTTCAAAATCAGTATTCGTTAGTGATATAAGCAGGTAGTCCGTATTGCAGCTTTAAGCAATCAGACTGAGAAAAAAATATTTGTTTCATATTTTAGACACATCCAAGCACTGTTAATTAAGTTACAGAATATTTTTATATTGGATTTTATTGATATTTTGTAGAGTAAATCTTATTTTCATTAAATATGTTAATTTGTTTTTATGGTGAATGGGAACTGTTGTGCTGATTTTTATTTTCATAGTTAGTATTTTAAGTACGTGAGTTTGGCGTTTATGTCAAGCCATGACCAAATATTTTGTGGTGCTGCTTTATGTCGGGAAGTTCTTTCCTTGGCTGATCTCTACTAGTGCTGATACAATAATGATTATTATACATGTAAAAATCTGCAGAAATATCTACATTTGGTGCATATTCTCATTAATTGATTCATTCATACAGTGATTGTAAGAGCACTTTGCCAGTTTAATTGATGTTTGTTGACAATCCCGCACCCATGACCAAGAAAGACATGGATGTAGCGTTGCTCGACAATTAGCAAAGAATTCCGCTTAAACCGGTGCTAGGGGCCGTCTTGAACTTACTATGAGGTATGATCAAAGCTCATTGTTGAAGGCCTCATGGTGACTTCAAGATGAAGAACAACAATAAAAGCGTTGTTCATTTACTTGTTTTTTACCATGTATTTGTAGAGACTTTGTCTCATGTGCATTTACTCAATATCCTTTTATTCACCATTTACCACTGGAGTTTGTCTCTCCTGCAGTGTGGAGTCCGTAAAACGATTCCCCGTGCGAGAGATGTATGCTCTCTATATTTTCAGTTATGGTGTACTAGTACTTGTGCGTGAGAGAATTTCTCATATGGATATACTATTGATACTTTCATATTTTGGCAATTATTTTTGTAATTTTCGAAATGCAATCAAGACCACCTGTTTTAAGTGCCCACATCTCACTATTTTATAACGCCAAGTTTTCTTACATTTGACTTGACGAGTGCCCTGTGTTTGTCTATATGTTGTAGTTGTCCACTAGCTTAAGACACTAGTGCTTTTGTCGGGCAAAGGATGACAGTGATTGTAAGAGCACTTTGCCAGTTTAATTGATGTTTGTTGACAATCCCGCACCCATGACCAAGAAANCTATGAGGTATGATCAAAGCTCATTGTTGAAGGCCTCATGGTGACTTCAAGATGAAGAACAACAATAAAAGCGTTATTCCTTTGCTTGTTTTTTACCATGATTTTGTAGAGACTTTGTCTCATGTGCATTTACTCCATATCCTTTTATTCACCATCATAAATGCTAGATGTTTAAGTTTTAATGATGATTATACGTCAGTGTTATATTGTTTCTTATATGTTAGTTATGAAAGATTGTACTGAATGTTTATTTGGAACTTCCAAGTTAGTGGTTTTTTTTTTATTTTATAGCTAGCCATTTAATAAGGCAGCACAGATGTGGTAACATTGAGTTATCTTTCTTTACATATGTGTTATGTGAAGCTGATAAGTTGGTACCTTAATCAGATATGAATGTGTCTGTGCGACATATAGCAGTATTATTGACTTCATCGTACATTTATCAATATGTTACCTTTTCAGTATTTATTTTTATGTTGTTTTTTTAACTGACCGCAATTAAGTGCAATTATATGAACTATATACAATGAAATTTTCGATGTTCTTTCTCTCTTGAACTATTTTCTGTACATCGTACGATGAAACAAATTGTTATATACATTCGTACTGGTATGTAGTTATCCTATAAGCATTAAGAAACAAAACCAAACAAAAGAAATAAAAAAATAGTTCATTGAATTCTCTTATATTACACTGCTCGAAAATTTCACACGGATATACAATAAAACATGAATTAACGCCAAAAAATGTCTTTTTTTATATTAAACGCCATAATTTCATTTTTTTTTTTTATATTTATATCATGTTATATGTTGAAATAACCAGTATTCAATGCAATAATTTCAGTGTTTTAATGGAATCATTATTTAATACTATTAGTTGCCAAATATGTTGTTAAACATGTTGAATGTGTCAAAAGGCTCAGGATACATTTCATTTGAACATTTTTATATTAGTCTTTAGTGTAAATTTTACCTCGAATATTATATAAATTGTAATAATGCATATTATTTCTTTTCACATTTTAAATGTAACATGATGATAGTATTTTTAGAAGATTCATTAAATTTGGCTTTACAGGTGTGCTTTTATTAGATATGGTCTGTTCCCTTTAGGATAGTTTCTAGTCAAAAAAGAAAAAAGTTGGTATCCTCAAGACATTGCTTAGTTTTACCATATATTTGTAGAGACTTGGTCTCATGTGCATTTACTCCATATCCCTTTCTTGCACATTCACTAAGTACGGTTTTCATGTGGACAATATACAATATAAAAGTATTATTATTTTCGTATATCACTTCACTGCACTTGCACGTTTGAAAGCGAAATATTGTAGTGATACTAAAACGACTACTGTCTTTTGTCAAAATGTAAGTAAAAAGAGGGATGGTCATTTACCCGTGGATCATTTCATTCAGCACACTGATTTTGCAAATGTATTAAATCTTCACGAAAACTGTTTTAACAGGTCATCTGTAACATACACTAACGGAACAAAATCAATTCGAATACATTTCATACATTGAGATAAAAGATTAAGCCACTGAACTGAATTTTGACAAAATTTTACATTTTTGGTAGGTTTTTGTTGAAATTCGTTGTATAGGACATTCAGAACCAAAATAAACTAACTGTCATTTTGCATGGCCAAATGATTACAAATTCGCAACAGAAAATTGGTTCTGGTTCTCGGTGTCCTTAAAGTAGTACTATTCTCTCAAACACCGTAAAATAGCTAAACTGAACACAAAAGGCTAGTTACAACAATGTTCGACTGCTAATAATCCAGAAAACATACAAATGTAACTTATATTAATTTCATTTTCAATAAGTACACGTACCAGAGACCAACTCAAATTATTTTCGACAACATTTGAGCATGTTCTGAAAACGAAATTCACGCCTAAATGGTCTTACTTCTTTAGTTCGGGAAATTTAAAGTAAGAAAGCAACCTGAAATTGATAATGTGCTGGCGAGCAAAGCTAGGTCACATTTTTATATAACTTTAATTACAAAGTCCAGATAATAGTAAACGCTTACAATGGCCGAAAATTACAATCACAATCCACAACCCAAAAGCTAAGGGAACTGCACTAGAAAAAAACACATAACAGACTTGAGACAAACATAAATAACGATAGGGACTCGGGATAGTCATACTTGGTACCAGCATAAACAAAAGCCAGTGGTAGGATTAAACTGGTTTATGTGTACTCAATCATCCCCTTTCGCTTAGCTCAAGGAGCCTAGCCTGTCGCACTACGGAAGAAAAATCAAAATCGAAACTTCGTGAGGGTTTGATAAAGAGTCATCATGTATTTCAGTAGACATCGGCAGTATCAGTGAGTGGCCAGTATATGTGTAACATCTTCAGATCACTGGAATCCTATTCCAATTTAACAGATTCAATTAGAATATCCCGTCGATATCCACTATTACGTAAAGAATGTAAGTTACGTCCCAGTTTCTCTTGATTTCCATAAAATCAAGAATGAGAAATGCCCTTTGTAATTAGCCGTTTGCGAGTCATGTCATATTTAGATATCAAATGTTCATATCTTCTGTAAAACTTCTTAAAAGTATTAAATAATTTATGAAATCTATAACCTTGTTAGGACACCGCATCGAGATGCGGGTGCCCTATAGTTTTCACTTTGTCCGTCTGTCTGTCTGTCCGTCTGTCTGTCTGTCCGTCAACATTTTTTTCGGTCAAAGATTAAGTGGGAATGATTTGAAATTTGGTCTGAAGCTTGAAAATGATGAGTTGTATTGTGTAAGCAATTTACAAATTTGTCGGGCGCCCAATTTCTTTTTGCCGATAATTTGAATTTTTACTAAAAACCAAATTTTCGTCACATATTTCTTGGCTTATATTGAAGGGAATGATTTGAAATTTGGTCTGACGCTTGGTAATGATGATACGTATTGTGTAAGCGATTTTCAAGTTTGCCGGACATCCACTTCCTGTTTGCCGATACTTTAATATTTTACTATAATCCAAATTTTCCATCAAAGATTTCTTTGCTTCTACTGAAAGGAATGATTTGAAATTTATTCTGAAGCTTGAAAATGATGAGTTGTATGGTGTAAGCAATTTTCAAGTTTGTCGGGCATCCACTTCCTGTTTGTCGATACTTTACATTTTTACTAACAACCAAATTATCGTGACAGATTTCTTGGCTTCTACTCGAGGGAATGATGTGAAATTTGGTCTTAAAATTGGAAATGATGAGTTGTATTGTGTAAGCAATTTTCAAGTTTGTCTGACACACACTTCCTGTTTGCCTATACTTGGAATTTTTACTAAAAACTTCATTTCCGTCACAGATTTCTTGGCTTCAACTAGAGAGATTGATTTGAAATTTGGTCTGAAGCTTGAAAATGATGACTTGTATTGTGTAAGTAAATTTCAATGCTAAGGCACGAGCTATGCAAGAGGGAGATACTCCTTAGTTTTAAACAAAATTTGGTAAAATTTAGATATTGCATATTTCAGTGGAATCGGTTTTCGGGTCAGCACCAAAGTACTAACTACTGGGTTGGTGATTACCCTCGGGGACTAACAGTCCACCAGCAGAGGCATCGGCCCAGTGGTAATAAATAACACAATACCGAAGTTACTGTTAATTTATCTTCTGCATATGCACATTTCAACAACTTATGTCTCATCAGTGCAGATAAAACCAAAACATTTGGAAGTCCATTAACCGAAAAATGTGTAACAACCTGATNGAGAACAAATAACCAAAAGAATATAACTAGAAAAGCCAAAATTCAGCTAAGGACAGAGCTATGCAAGAGGGAGATACTCCTTAGTTTTAAACAAAATTTGGTAAAATTTAGATATTGCATATTTCAGTGGAAACGGTTTACGGGTCAGCACCGAAGTACTGACTACTGGGTTGGTGAATACCCTCGGGGACTAACAGTCCACCAGCAGAGGCATCGGCCCAGTGGTAATAAATAACACAATACCGAAGTTACTGTTAATTTATCTTCTGCATATGCGCATTTCGACAACTTATGTCTCATCAGTGCAGATAAAACCAAAAAATTTGGATAAAACCAAAACATTTGGAAGTCCATTAACCGAAAAATGTGTAACAACCTGATAGAGAACAAATAACAAAATGGATATAACTAGAAAAGCCAAAATTCAACTAAGGACAGAGCTATGCAAGAGGGAGATACTCCTTAGATTTAAACAAAATTTGGTAAAATTTAGATATTGCATATTTCAGTGGAATCGGTTTTCGGGTCAGCACCGAAGTACTGACTACTGGGTTGGTGAACACCCTCGGGGACTAACAGTCCACCAGCAGAGGCATCGGTCCAGTGGTAATAAATAACACAATACCGAAGTTACTGTTAATTTATCTTCTGCATATGCGCATTTCGACAACTTATGTCTCATCAGTACAGATAAAACCAAAACATTTGGAAGTCCGTTAACCGAAAAATGTGTAACAACCTGATAGAGAACAAATAACCAAAAGGATATAACTAGAAAAGCCAAAATTCAGCTAAGGACAGAGCTATGCAAGAGGAAGATACTCCTTAGTTTTAAACAAAATTTGGTAAAATTTAGATATTGCATATTTCAGTGGAATCGGTTTTCGGGTCAGCACCGAAGTACTGACTACTGGGTTGGTGAATACCCTCGGGGACTAACAGTCCACCAGCAGAGGCATCGGCCCAGTGGTAATAAATAACACAATACCAAGGGATATTGTGATTCGTTCAGCTTTGAACGATTCGTTTTATCTCAATATAAAGATTTACCATAAAGCATAGACGAATTGAGGGGCGAATGTTTGAATAGTGACAGGGATTTCCAATAAAGATGTAATATTTTAATTGTCAAGAAAGAAGATGGAGGACTGAAATGATAAATTTAGATTCTTTTAAAATTTCAGGAGTTGTCGAATGTCTACTTTCTGTTTGCTGATACTTTTGACTTTTTACTATAAAACAAATAATCGTCATAAGAATTTTTTACTTGTATAAGCTTGAATGATTTTATATTAAGTCTGAAGATGAGAAATGACATGGTTTGGTAAAACTTTAAGAAATCATTGTATTCAACAAATTACTGTGTCAACACTTTTGTATGTCAAACAGAATTTGAATCCACACTTGCCTCAAATTTTTCTTTTGCCTGGAGTTTCAGGATCGAAATTGCGGGGGCCCTTCCGACAACGCCAGTTTCGACATGTTCTAGTTGTAAAAGTGGATGTGAGAGCAAGGTTACTCTCATTAAAAATTGTCAAGGGAAGAACAAAAGCGCAAGAATCGTACCAGCTGCATGAGATATGTACGTTCCGTGGAGCAACATCACCGCCAAGAAAATAGAAATTATCAATAGTGAAACTAAAGTCACCTTTTTTATACGACTGCAAAAAAAAAGATGAGGTCGTATAATGGTATGGCGCTGTCGTAGTCGTTGTTGTCTGTAGACAATTTTGTGTTTGGCCAATTAATAACTGAAGTTCAAGTTGATCAATCCTTATGAAAAGTTGACAAAGTTTTCCTAGGCACAAAAGGAAGGCTTGGTGTAGTTTTCGTTATTTTCGCCCCACCCGTCTAAAAAAATGGGCCAAAAAGGGCAAAATGGATGTTTTCACGTATTTGGATGTAGAATATTTATTATTTATCAGATTTTTATGGGGTTTCCTTCAGTTATTTCTCATTAAATTTCCTATCTGTCGCGTGTCAGCGGATTTGACATAGCATGTACTGTATATGCGATAAATGGGCCCAAAAGGTGATTTTGTTGCAGTTTATTTTGCAATCGATTCCTAAGAAAAATAATTATAGCGTTGCACCATCAGATTTTTCATTACCAAAAATTTTCATTTTTCATCAGATTCGATGGGTTTTTTATACGACCTCAAAAAAATTGATTTTTCGTATCTCCTACAGTTTCCGAGCTATAAGAGGCCAAAAGGGTCAAAATTGCAATTTTTACAAAAATGTAAACTCTTTATTTCCTCATCAGATTTCGACTTTTTTCTATGGATAACTCTTGTAAGCTTTCAGAAATATGTCAACAGATTTTACGTATCTCTTAATGTTTATGAGCTTTAAGGGGTCAAAGGGACCAAATTTGCAATTTTTCAAAATATGTAAAATCTTTATTTTTAGTTGGATTTCGATGGGATATTTTTCTTTGGATTCCTCTTGATGTAAGCTTTCAGTGGTATGTCAACGGATTTAGCATAACTCTTACAGAGGGATCAAAAGGGCTAATTTTTATATTCCCTAGTTTGGGTCCAGATAATTATTGTGTCAGGTTCCTAATTGTCTCCATCTAGTTACTGTGTCCACATTCATTTTATATTTCACTTGTTCAAATTTCAGTGTTCGACATGCTGTGGTCGTATCATGCTGTGCTCGGCGTGGCCCTTTATTTTCTTTAGATTCCTCTTGTTGTTACCTTTCAATATGAACATATTTGGCTTAGCTTTTAACGTTTCTGATCCATAAGGGGTCAAAGGGACCAAGATTGCAATTTTTAAAAGTATGTGAAATCTTTATTTTTCATCAGATTTTGATGTTTTTTCCCTTTGGATTTCTCTTATTATAAGCTTTTGGATGTATGCCAACACATTTTGTGTAGTTCTTACTATTTCCGAGCTATAAGGGGCAAGAGGAGCCAAAATAGAATTTTTTAGATATGTGAAATATTTGTTTTTCATCAGATTTTGACGTATTACTTTTCTTTGGATTCCTCTTATTATAAGTTTTCGGTAGTATGCCAACAGATTTGGTGCAGCTCTTACCGTTTCCAAGCTATATGAGGTCAAAGGGGGCAAAATTGCAATTTTTCTAATAATGTGAAATCTTGTTTTTCATTGGAGTTCTATCAAGACAGATTTGACTTATCTCTTAACATTTCGGAGATAAATAGGGTCAAACGGGGCCAAAGTCGCAGTAGTTCAAATTTTGTTAAATGTTTTTCACCTGAACATGATAGGATTTTTATTGGTAGTCAATATATTTTGCGAAGCTCTCACATTTCCAATCAGCACGTTATCAAAAGGGCCAAAATTTTATTTTCCCTAGTTTATGTGCAGCTGATTAATGTGTCAAGCTTTGTATTGCACTTGTTCAAATTTCAGTGGTCGACATGCTGCGGTCGTATCATGCTGCGCTCCGTGTAACCCTTAATATCATCATAATTTTTTTTTATTTCACCAGAGTCCATGATACATATTTCCAGGAAAGGGCAGTATTTAGAATCATTGTTTGCTTTAAACCTTCTTGCACAATAGATATACACACAAAGAAGGGTTCAAATATATATTATTTAGAATGGGCAAACACACATTGAATTAGTTTCACAGAAAAGAATTAGTGATGCCTTATTAAGTTAAGCGGTTACACCAGCAAATCAATTTAAATCTATAGAATTGTTCTTGTCAACAAGTCGATAATATTGATGTCTGAGATGATACAAATCCAAATTGGTCATAAGCTTTGGAATATCTTTCCATATTGCCTTTGCTGACCGGTTAGGGAAGTGCTGTGTCAAGTTTGAAACGTATTTCTTGCTGAATGTTTTTAGCAAATGCTTATCACTGAAGCATTGACTCGCAGATTCCTTGTTTTGAAAATGATACAAAAGGGATAAACCTTTCATAAATATGAAAAAGAGGAAATGGGGTAAATGTCAAGGAGACAACATATCCAGGTTAAAACGACCCAAAACAAATCATCTAGGGGTCAGCGTATGGTCTTCAACACAGTGAGGAACCTCACACCATATAGTGAGCTCTAAATGGCCCCAAAAAGGTAAAAAAGTGAATAAATCAATGGAAACAAACCACATCCAATAACCTAAATATCAAGAAACTAAAATTTTATGAGAAGACAAGGACAAGCCAATGACCAACATATTCCTGACTTGGGATATGCGCAAAAATTGCGGTATGGTTAAACTCGTTTTCTTGGATCCAAACCCTCCCC
>MJUU01043359.1:208524-219232 GCA_002080025.1 Modiolus philippinarum | reverse complement strand
TTCACCAAAGGTGCGAAAGCCGAGTTGCGAATATTTGTGATTTTCATAAGTACATCATCAGATATTCAAATAGTTGCACATAAGCATATGAATTCTTTTATTTCAAATCAGCGACTTATAATGAAACTTTCGCAGGATGTTTGATTTTGTCATAACTTGGCTAAAAATTTGGCAGGGGTTATAATCTAGGTGATACATATTGCTGATAGCTGCATGATTTCAAACCATTCCAAGTCCCTTTCCAAAAAAAAAACCAAAAAAAACAACAAAAAAAAACTGTAGGCAGGGGTTCCTCTTAAAATCTGGTTTTTGAATATTGCTGAAATCGTAAAAGTATGTATCAGAATACCTTTTTTCCTAAATATTTCACTTTTCTAGTTTGGTTTCCATGACAACCAAAAGCTCCACTATCCATTACAACTCATTTTGAGACCACCTCTCAATAAAAATGTCGGTAAAGGTTCCCCTTATAATCTAGTTTATACATATTTCTAATATTGTGAAGAAAAATATGTAGCGGAATACTGTTATTCAAAGATTCAGTATTGTGGTTTTGTTTCCATGGCAACTGAAAGCTCCACTTTCCATTCAAACCCATATAATACCACCATTGAAAAAAAAATGGGCAGGGGTTCCCCTTTAAAATCCAGGTAATACATATTGCTGAAATAAAAACATTCTGAGTCCTACTCTCCTAAAAAAATTGGCAGGGATTCCCTTTATAATTCAGTTTTTATTGTGACAAAGGATTTGTAGCAGAATCTTTTTTTTCAAAGATTCAGTGTTCTGGTTTGGTGTCCATGGCAACTGAAAGCTCCACTTTCCATTACAGCTCATTTCAGACCACCATTCAAAAAATATTGAGCAGGGGTTCCTCTTATAATTTAGGTAATATGTATTGCTGAAATCAAAAATTTACAAAAATCAGAATACTCAAATGTCTTTTTTTTTCCATCTAAGACTTTATTTTAACTAGACATTGCAAAAGACTCTTACATTAAATTAATTACCTCCCTTCGTTTTATTACCTCCCTTTCTTTAATTTTGACTTTCCATTATATCTTATTTTGAAGTTATTGAAACCCCTAAAAAGTGTGTTGGTGTACATTATTAGAACTAAAAAATGAATTAACATGTTCTAGTAATATAAAAACTACTTTTGTATGAGCAATAAAACTTTTTTAAGCTGTTCTTGTTATCAAATAATGCCAAACATGAGATATTACGCTTTATTGAAATGTTTAATTTTTTGTTATATTTTTAGAAGTTGTGACCTTGACCTTTGTCGCACAAACCTCAAAATCGATAGGATTCCTCCTCTAATCATAACTCATGTCTGTTCAAAGTTTCATTCAGTTATGACGTGTGGTTCTCAAGATATCATGCGGAAACCAAAAGTTGACGCCCGGACGCCCAGACACCATTCATCAAATTATAAGCCGAGTTCGACTTCGTCACAACCCTGCTAAAAAAATCTCTGCAACACAAACCATTTAATATATTGGTTCCCCTATTAGACTCATTATGAAATAAGTTCGTAAATGAAGCAATTTATTCTAAGACTCCTTCTTTACTCTCTCAACCACCCTGATTCATTCAAAAATACTTTTAACGACAACAAAGACAAGACACACTTTTAGCTTTACATAACAGTTGTGCATCAATGCTACTCTTCCTGTACAAAAATGAAAAAAAAGAGATATTCATTATAGATTTAAAGTCTCGTTAGCCAGAGTTAACAAAAAGTCAATTGTATTTTCTGCATTGCTGAGGTATTTTGTGGCAAAGCTGGAAAGAATTCTTTTTATAATTCATATCCAGCAAACATGGCAAGAATGAACGTGGGAAAAAAATCTTTGTTCGATACCTTTCATTACATAGCTAGAGGCTGGCAGTAACTTATTATTGTCCTATGATTCAACCTCATTACCTATTCCTTGCACGAATAGTTATCTTTAGTATACGCTGGAGTTAGATTTGAACTAGTTGAATTTCGGGAAATCGTGAATTGCATTGGTTGATCGAAGTCATAGCACATAATGAATGGTGTGTTATCACTTTTTCGGCGTTTCTAATGGACCCTATGAGTTCTCGTTGGCGGTGATTAACGCTGCCTAGTAACGGTGTTGTTATTCTAAACAAAAACAGCGACGTCACAAGCAAGCAAACACAGAACATAAGTACGGCACCAAACATTCACTGCATTTATTAGACTGACGAGTCTGTCTCAAATCCCTCGAATCGAGCGTAATAGAGCAAAGCGTAGTGAGCCAGGGGGCAGCACTAGTCAGTCTATGCATTTATTTATGAAAACCATAATAGGCATAGTTTTAATAACTCTAAAGAATTGTATATCGCTGGATTTCAAATCTCGTTATGTAATTTCAAATATAATTAACTCGCCAAAGGCTCGTTTATTATATACTGAAATTACATAACTCTAGTTGATATCAAGCGATATACAATTCTTTCTCTTATGAAAACTATAATTATCAGGTATGATCAGTTGCTGATTACTTGGTGTTATTACAGTTAGAGGACGTTGGTTTGCCGTGACAACGCTACAACTTTTGTTGATAGTAAATTTTTGAAGAAAATTTAGGATAAAAAATAATTCAATTTTTTACAACACAACCATACACATTTTTTAACACTCTGGAATTGAATCACATTTTCATCACTTTTTTTACTCAATATATTAAAGGTAAAAGTCAGGACTGTTATGAAATGTTTGCCCTGAAAATAATGTCAAGCGTTTAAATTTAAAATAAATATGTGCATAAGCAGCTGACCACTGTTGAGTATTGTCAGAACAAACAATATAGTGACTGTAAGCTAATTTGCCGTTCTGTATAGATAGATATCATATATCTGTAAATATTGTTTTATGCATCATAGAATTTATGCCTTATTCAAACTGAATTGAAGTATAATAAATCATTTTGATATACATGACGTCATGTCTGTCATCAACACTCTTCAAACTGCAATGAATATCATCGTAGTCAATAATAATTAACGGTGTCCATAACGTTTGTGAAAAGAAGTTGTCACTCACAAACATATCATAAAGGTCCTTCGGACTCTTAATTGTTTGTGAGTGAATTGGTCCCGTTTGAAAATTTCGTAAATGTCCTACAAACATAAATGCCATGTCCATCAAAAGGTGTATTGAAAAACAATGTTATGATCACTGCATTAGAGTGGGGATAAAAACCATTACTCCCTTCGATCAATTTAGGAACTATACTGTATCCTGGTGTGTGTGGGCAAACATGTAAATATAGTGCTCGTCGGTTCCATGCTGTGTAGCCTCAGATCTGAAATTTCTGTTTGCCTTATTTTGTTTTCTGTTCAGCTTTAGATATAAGTTCTATAGCTTTTCAGTTTTTGTTGCTTTAGTTCTCTGGCCTTTCTCTCATAACTATTTCCAGAGGCTTTGACACAGTTGTAGTCACTGTGATTGCTATTTATTTTAGATTGATATACTTTGCCTGCATGTTTATTTTAAATTAGTGCTTATTTTTATTTGTTTGTTTCAAAGAACATGCATCTTATTTAGTTATGCATGTATGTATATGATTTTAAGTCATAGTCCGTTAAAGAGGTCATCAGAGCTCATGTTACTTTGTTGTTATTATGTTAATAGTATACCGACTTTAAATTAAATTTACTTCACTTTTCTTTACTTAAGGGTATGGATTTAAAATAGTTTTAATTGCCTTATGGGATTCTTATCCACAGTGCGAAAAATATCTTCTTTACTGTTTTTTAAACTCTGAGTGAAAATAAATATAATTTTATTTTTTTTATTTCACGAATTGGCTGTAAAATCCTAGCAGCATCGAATGTTTATCTTGTACATGATACATAGACAAGAATAACACTTACACGTAACGAAGTAACTGGTATAAAGATTATGATAAAAATTCAATTTAAAGTTCGATCAGATCAGATAAGATCAAGATCAACCAGTACAGATTTTGATCATTATGTAATAATCCAAAGTATTTTGTCTATCTGATTTAAGTCTTCGTAAACATAAAATAAATGAAATCAATCATTATATGTGCAAGGTCCTATCATTCCAACTAGTTTTATTATCTATTTTAACTCTTCAAAAATTGTCAATCATGTTAAATGCACAGTTAGTTTTCACCATGTACTTGAACATTAATAAGATCATGTTCAAGTAAACTTTGTTCGTCTTTCTGAATCTCTTGTATCCCTGGGCTAAGTAAAAATGGAAATCGTGATATTCCGAATGCATTGCATGACATCGGATTTCTTCAACAATAAAGTACAAGGCTGGTAAGCAGAATTTGTGTTCTGTGTTTTTTTATTTTTCGTTTTTTTTTCTTATCAATTTTATTGTAATTTAAGGTTCAGTTTAATTGTAGGGTAGTTGCCAACTTTGAATGAAACTAATAAGAATTTTATGTAAGTGTTCTGTCTTAGTAGGACTTAATGAAAGATTGACAATAAACCAGTTAAAAATAATAGGTTCATGCGCTTGATTTTGAGATACAGGCAATAAAATATTTGTCAGGAAATGTTCATTTCTAGATTTTTCATAGGCTTTGTATAGAAATTTGCAAGTTTTCAACATAGAGTGAAGGAGCAATGTCAGTTTCTTAAAATTTTGTCCACAATTCCTTAAAGATACATGCTTTTGAAATATAACATGAAAAGTGGATATTCATAGGCAAAGCGTTTCACATGTTATGAAATGAAAAAGACAAAGAAGTCCACATATCTGACCAAATGTCAAAATCAATGCTGGCAACTACCTTAAAAATAAATTTGCTGAATTCTTGTATATGCAATGTAATTCGGTTAATATGTTAATTTTGGTTTTTGTTTTTTTTCTTATGATGCATACTTTATTTGATAACGATTAAGGATACTAGCCTGAAATCCTGAGCCCAGCTGGCTACCTAGTGCGGCGACAGCAGACCAAATCAGGATCCCGGGCTATTATATTAAGGATTCTCTAAAATTTTCAGACTTCAAAAGGGTTAAAATAAAAAAAAATGCATAATAGAGATGTAATTATCATACCGCAGTACATGTTTTCTTCATTATTTAGATAAACGACTATTTTTGCAATTTGTGACACCTGTCATTTGTGTTTGACCCGTCAATAGTCTTTGAAACTATTGACCAATGACGTCACAGTGATACCTCTGTTCAACAATTTCCGTACAATACAACGCTTATTTTACTGGCTATTTGAAGGTTTGCCTGAACATCAACCATTTTCCTCCACTTTGCGTTGAGAAATTGTTGTGTCTTTTTATCCATAAATTTGCTGTAATATGATGTCCTCATATTAGCCAGTCAATAAATATATGAGACGTACCAGTCAGAAAAACATTGAGACGACGCTATAGATCATAGGTACTACAGACGGCCAGTCGTGTGTCCTGTCGACCTTTGGCTTAATTAATGGTAAATGTGTCAGACGAATATTATTTAATATGTTTAATGATTATTACTGTATATAATTAGTAAGAGTATAAAAGCTGATTAATGTTCCTAATAGGAAGTCATAGTTAAACACAGTACGTGTTCGGATTAACAGTGTATAACAATATATGTTACGACCAATTATGAGAAAAAAATATATACCATTTAATTCTTTAACCTTGATTTCTCACGAAATTTTCAAGGGGGAACATGGATGTTTTGTAAGTTAATTTTTAACAATATTCGAATAAAACAAATATAAAACAAACCAGCTGATGCGATTTTATATCTCTATTCTGTAAAATATTGAAAATCAACATTTCATTCGAACTAAGGACTAGCTTGCTCTGTTTCTGTTGATATGTTCATATATTAAGAACAATGTATACGTTATTGAAAGTTTATTTGTGTCAGCCCTAAACCATTTGTATTACGATGGATAATTTAGGTGAACACGATGTGAACTATGTCAAGAAAGGAACAACGTGAATCATAATGAATCTCGATGAAATGCACTTGTTTTTTTTTTTTTTTTTTTGGAGAAGATGGTTACAAAATTCCGGAAATAACAATCTATTCTCTCTGATACATTTGTAGTACTTCGCGGGAAGATTTTGAATTTGTATAATACAACGGATTAATAATAATTGATTTTTTTCCAAGAAATTCAATTTTGTATTAGTTTTGATACATTTCACTAAAATTCATTAAATATGGTTTCCCCCACAAGTCGCTATTTTGTGCACGGTACCATTGCAGTTCTGAAGAGGCGGAGGACTATTACATATCAAATAATCACTGTCTGCCAGATGCGAATAGACCAAGTCCGACCTAAAGGGTCTGTAAGCCTCGTCATGTGACACCGAGACATCACGATAAAATTGCAATTTTAAACGTTTTCCGCCAAAATATGACGTTGCATGATTGTGACGTGCACTTTTTTCGCTTTAAACGTCATATGTTTTTGCTTAAAATGCAACTTCCGGGTACAAGTCTTGGCCCCGGAAGTTCCAAAATGAAACCAGACTTACAGACCCTATAGTATCAGAATTTACCAGACTACTTTTCAATACGTCACAATATAAAAAACGTCACGTCATAGAGCCTTAAACGTCATGAAGTTGGTCACATGGGGCGAACATGTAACTTGTGACGTATATATATATACGCAGGGAGGACAAACAACAACTGGTGAATCTAAATACCAGAACGCGGATATGGTATATTGAAGAGAACATTTATCATAGTAGAGACAAACGACCAGAGATAAAGTACTTTTTATAGTTATAAAATCAATACTGTTTACCACAGTAATGATGACTTTTTAAAGAGTTGCATTCTTATTTCTATTATGATAATGGTATCACCGATTCGCACCTTGAAGGCAGTGATAATTTAAACATGAAAGTTCAATTTATTTCAATCAACAATCACAAAACATGAATATTTGTTTCTTTTCTATTTGAGTATATCAGTTTCAATTGCCAATTTTATTTACATTGGATAACTATAAAACGGTATTTAAAATATCTTATATTCACTACACATCGATATATTGCATGTTTTATGCACGTTAATTTTTGAAGTTTACAGTTCGTTTTGCAATGCTGTCATAAAACTATAATATTTACTTAAATCTCGTGGTGTTCATTACGGTAGTGATTTGTAAACACTTACTTAAGCATTAAAATGACAAAGATTTCCTTTATGTCCATAGTGATTTAATGAAAATTTAAATGAAATTCAATCTTCTTTTGTTATTTTATAGATAGCGTTCAATTTCAACTCAGTTTCAGCTGTACCTACGGATAGGAACAGACCGTTGAACGGTAAGCACGATTTTATCATTTATATTTATATGTGTGAATTTGGAAGGATATGAATATTTTAAAAAAATATATTAAATATTTTATAATGCAATAGTTGTATTCCCATCACACACAGAATCTATAAACTGTATTTATTTCCGAACATTTTTAAGGGAGTTATGCTGACATTTAGTTGTTCAATCTATTGATCGAGTAATGAAATATATCCGCTGAACGGTTTTAAGTCCATTTTGTTCTTTGACGATTATTTTCTTAGACTGTTACCAAATGCATTTTCTAGGCAAAATTTTAAAAACTTTTTTGCAATTTTATCTCCCCAGAAACAATGTATCAATGTAGGTTATTGCATCGTCCGCCTATTTTCTTTTCATATATAAATCATTTCTGTTTGCCGGTGTATTGTGGTGAAAAAAAAATGATCTAAACTATTCTGGAAAGATGCATAGAAGGTGCTTAACAGCTACTCTTTTTCGCTAATCGACAAGAAACACTAACTAAGTCTTTTGATTTTTTGTCTGAACCCATTGAGGTAACTCGGTCAAACTTTACAGCAGTCCTTTATGACGATTCCTCATTTGTTCCGATTCATCTCCAGTACAGAATTATATAGTTACTTATATAAGATAATTATCACGAGATATAGACTGACCAAGGGATAGCGATATGGACTGACACATGGATAATGCCCGAGCTAGAGGCGAGGGTAAATTATCAATGTGTTAGTCCATATCGCAATCCCAAGGGCAGACTGTATAGTGATAATTCTCTCTAAATAAGTAACAACATGCATTGTGTTTATCTTATTGATGGACATTTGCATAAAAAAAACTGCCTTGTGAATACAATTAAACAAAAAAAATGCAATTGTATTATAAATACGATTAACATCAATATCAGAAATTGACTGATGAACATTAATAGATTAATGATCTTTACACCAATTAGGAATAGTTATTCAATTTTGATATAAATTAACAAAGTTTTAGGTGTCTGCAGGAGATTATTTTCCAATTTGTGAAATTTTCTGTGTGAAGAAACATAACTGTATTATTGTTAAAAATATAAAATAAAATGTGGGGGTCACCGTGCATTTAAATGCAAAAACTGAAATTAAAACGTTAAGGATTTTACATAGAAATGATAGTAAAAATAATAATATGAGAGGATAGCTTTAATAGTCTTTTTTCATAGTTTACATGTTTTTTGAAATCATTATATAGTTTAACATAACAAAATAATCATTAGGGGTCAACGTTGAAATAAGAGACATATATTGCGAAATGTTAATTCTCCAGTGATATCTATATGAAATTCTTTCATTAAATTATCTCCCTTGTTCCTTCGGTATTCTACTGCCGTTGTTTGAATAATTTCTGTGTTCTGTAAATCCAGCTATAGATTTAAAGAACATGTGTTTTAGTTCACCCTTTTATAACGGAAATGTTGTAACTGTGCTAATGAATACAAAATTTTAAATACTTTGGAATTAAAATTTCAAATAACTATTTTGTTAAATTTCTTCATTAATGAAACCTAAATGAACAAACATTAGACAAAAATGGCGGAATTGTACCACAGAGACACCTTAACGCAAACTGTTTGAAAATCCTTTCATTATCTAACCAAATTACACTTAAGTGTTAGGAAAATGTTTACTTGAAGGTTGTTTTAATTAGATATTATATATTTTTGATGCGCCATTAATTAATGAAGAGAAAATAACAGGAAACAACTACTATGGCCGAAAATGACAGTCACATGCCACAATCTACTAGGGAACTTTACAAAAAAAATAAATAAATAAAAAGACAAAAGGCAAATTTAGGAGACGATAGGAACTCGGGATAGTCGGACTTGGTACCCGCACAAGCAACAGCTAGCATCAGGGTTAAACCGGCTTATGGATATAAACCTCTCCTTTCTCTATCCCGTTTTCCTATAACATAATGAACAAATAAATAAAACCCAATACAGGTAGACTACTAACCCCAAAACGACAATAAAACCCAACACAGGTAGACTACTAGCCCCAAAACGACAATAAAACCCAATACAGGTAGACTACTAGCCCCAAAACGACAATAAAACCCAATACAGGTAGACTACTAACCCCAAAACGACAATAAAACCCAAAACGACAATCTTGAGGAGGAAAGAATAAGGCAAAATGTAAATAGGGATAATAACAAAATTACAAAGCAGAGTAGTCAAGAGCTGAAGTCCAAGAAACAAAAAAAAACAAATCAGATGGAAACCACCGGCAAAATTGTCGACCGCAATGGTCCTGACTTGGTTTAGGCATTTCAAAAGAAATGGGGGTTAAACCGGTTTTATGGCGCTCATTCCTCGCCCTTTTCCATTGCGGTAGTGTCCGGTAGCAACTCGACAACAATTGCTATTGAAAGGTCGTAGACCGTTAAAAGAAATAATCATCCAAGAACTAAGTGAAATAAAAGAATCTTGTATCACAGTTCGGGCCGAAACTTTTTAATGATGAAGCGGAATTTTTTGAAGCCTTGATTAATAAGGTGTTCACGGAGATAACTATGTCTAATGAGGAAGTTTGCATAATATGTGCTAGCTCTCGCGTAACTAATCAACTGTGAAACATACACAGTAAGAAGCCAGTATACCTGTAAAATCTTCAAGTCATCGGACTCGATTTAACGGAATCATACAGAATATCCTGTCAATATTCCTTATTACGTAATGAATGTATGTTACGTTCTAGTTTTTCTATGCATAGTCCAAGCACAGAACCTAGTTGAATATCAGACCCTTTGACAAACCATTTTGATAATCTTATTATGATACATTTTGTATTGAGGAACAAATTATTGAGATTAATATCATTCTTTTATTCTGTTTTTATTATTGTGCCATGTGCATCTTCATTATAAGTCAAGTTTTATCACACGAGTAAAATATGTTTTAGTCTTTTGATTTATTACTAGTAATTGGTCTATAAAATGTATAAAGTGATATAATCTTGTTATTTATAAGAACATTTAAATAATTGTAAGAAGGTTAAAAGGTACAAATAAATATAAGTCATTTGTTCAGAGAACAAATGTAGGTCTACCCGAAGAAAATTTTTAGCAAAGTCTCGTAATAAGTGTTTTGGCTTGATGAAACAAGAAAAATTTTCTTCATTACATGTCATCAGCCATCTCTTACAGTTTACGAGTTAAATCATTGAACAAAAAAATTTAAATCGTTAACAAAGTTGTATTTTGTAAAACTGAACATTTTCCCCATAATATGTCATTAGCCATCTCTTTCGGTTTACGGGTTAAATCATTTATCACGAAAAAAATCTATGGTTGCTAAGGATTTCATTGTGTTGCTAAGGACTTTGAACTTTGATTTTAATGTGATATTGTAGGTAATATAAAGCCGAACATTTTCGC
>MJUU01043359.1:173245-206846 GCA_002080025.1 Modiolus philippinarum | reverse complement strand
TTAGATGGCCATATATGACTTATGAACAATGGTGAAGGTTTCAGGTTTCTACGACTTATCGTTTGGGAGTATTTAACATTAACGCAAACTCAAAATCTTTCAAAGGGCAATAACTCATATAAAGAGTCGTCAAATCTCTTCGGACCAAATGTAACAAAGTTGCATCTCATGATAATGAACATTTTTCCCATTATATGTTTTCAGCCATCTATTACGGTTTTGAGTTTAAGCGATAACAAGGGGTTAGGTCAAAGGTCAAAGTCACCGATGACCTTTGACCTTGACATTTTTAGATGTAACTTATATCAACTAGGAATAATGGTGAAGGTCCCATGTCTCTACGACTAATCGTTTAGATGTTTTGAGCGATGACGGAAATTGAAAATCTTCAAAGGGCAATAACCCCCCAAAAAGTATACCGCACGGTTTCGGACCAAATGTAATGAAGTTCTGTCATGACCTAACGAACATTTTCCCCATTACACTTCATCAGCTATCTTTTACGGTTTTCGAGTTTAAGTGATCACAAAGTAATTAGTGAAAAGGGGAAGAACTCGTAACGGAACAAAATTCCGAATGTGGCCCTCGACTGCGAAAAGTTGATGTCTGCCCGGTATTTTGTGGAAAAGCTCAATTCGACATGTCGCGTACAGTTTTGGGCCGAAGAGTTTAAAAGTTGGCGGGAAAAAAAAAAATAATAATCAGAAGAAATACTATAAGGTCTACCGAGAAGGTTCTCGGGTAGACCTTAACTATCGGCATTTAGTGGAAAATGTATAGTGTCCCAAAATGTGTTTAAAAGGCATTAGCCACGCATTAGCTACCCTTTTCCAATTTCTGTGTCCCTCACTTGTTTCAAGCAATAAGACTTTCCCAATTATTGACATTTTTGGTTTGACTGCTTTTGATGTTTTCATATAGCTAAATATCGAAGTTGCTGTGAATTTATTTTCTGTATATGCGCATTTGGACAACTTGTGTCTCTTCAGTGCAGATGAAATCTAAACATTTGGAAGACCATAAACTAAAAGATGTTCAAAAACTGATAGAGAACAAATAACCAATATGATCTAAATGTAAAGCGAAAATCAGCTAAGGACAGAACTTTGAATGAGGGAGATACTCCTTAGTTTTCAACAAAATTTACAAAAAATTAGATATTGCAAGGTTCAAAATAGAATTGGCTTTTAGATCAGCACCGAAGCACTGACCACTGGGCTGGTGAATACACTCGGGAACTAACAGTCCATCACTAGAGGCATCAACCCAGTGGCAACAAATAATTAATACCGAACTGTGAATTTATTTTCTGCATATGCGCATTGCGACAATTGATGTCTGTTTAATAATAGTGCAGGTTTAATATCTAGTTCAGTAAGGATCTATCCTCTCATATAATCATTTTGTCTAACATTTCTATGTAAAATCCTGAAATTTTCACTTTCATTTTTTGCGCTTAAGCGCACGGTGACCCCCAAATGTTATTTTATTTTTTGAACAATAATACAATTATGTTTATACCCAGACTATTTCACAAATTCTATGATAGGAAAATAATACCCTACAGCAGCACACTGTGTAAACGGTGTACTGTGCCTTCTCGATATAAACAGTGTCCTTGATAAAATGTGCCTTTATATTTCTTTTTACCTGGATTTTGGGAAACATGAAGGCACATTTCCACTAAGAACACTATATCATATGGTGTACTGTGCCTTCTTAATCCCTGACAAAAAACACGAAGGCACATTTTATCGAGGACACCGTTTACATAGTGTGAGCAGGGACTATAGTCCCTGCCTGCCGACACCTTAATTGCATTACACGATTTATCACCATCTCAAATATGTTTTAGTATTTTTTAATTATTAATTGTGCTGTAATAGTGTTGTAATCTTTTTGTATTAAATAAGTATACAGAAACATTTCAATAATTGTAAGTAGGTTAAAAAGTTCAACTAAACTAGGGCATTAAATAAAATGTCAATAGTTTAAAGTGTTTAATCAGCAATAGCTAACTTATCAGAGTTCAGGGTTCATGTCCTCTGACCAATAAGGGCAGTTTACGACTATTAACATTTTTGGTTCGATTTGATTTGTTATATTGTTTTCATGAGTTGATTTTGTGTGATGATAGCGTGTGTTGAACTAAGGTGCAATCAGGGGTCTAAAAGAGCTTACTCTGAAGTGTAAAAAGTTTTGATGACCTTTTAAGGGGGTAGACCTGGGTAGGCCTAAAATTTTCCGATCGTTTAATTTTTAAAATATTTTTAGTATTGAAAGTACACATGTTAATGTTGACTTTCAGCAATTTTCAACAATTTTTACCGTCCCGTTTCATGTCTAGTGGTCATCAAAGATACCCTATTTCCTCATGTTATTTGGTCTGTTCAGGGCTTGATTGTGGTGTATAAAACTGGCTCTAATTAAATTTGTATTTGATTTAAGATTATTTCTAATGCAAAATTCTGTAGTTTAGACATGTGTTAAAGTAAGCACGAATAATGATAGGAAATTTAACTAGATTGAACTGAAATACATGGGTGTTCTGAATAGTATAGGCTGAAATTTTTACTCTTTTTTTTATCACTATTAAACACTTCTTGTAAAAAATTCTGTCGTTTAATTTTCACCAAAAACTGAGAATAGAAAGAAAACTTGTATATGTAAGATATATCAAAATTTTAGAAAATTCTACCGTCCCACTTTTTCTTTATTTAGAATAAAGTATGTAAAAATCAATAAAATTGCTGAATCTGTGCTTTAAATTACCTCCCTTGGAAGAAATCCAGCTTTTATATATTTTCGTTATCTTTAGGCAGCATTGCAAAACTGTAGAGTAAAATGCACTCATTATTAAAAACTGGATGTTGGGTGTTTGTTTTCATGACACATTTGATATTTGTTTGCTGTATGGATATTTTTTTACAATTTTAAAATTTTGATAATACCTATTGTAATGATTCTATTTGTTTGCGTAAGTAATACGAAAGTGAAAAACAGAGTTATCTCCTCCTACCCCAGGTCTACCCCCTTAATTTTTCATTTACAAGGATTACTTACTGAAATACTGTTTATAGGGCCTGTAAGTCTCATACAATTTTGGAACTTCGGGATCAAAAATTGTACCTAGAAGTTACATTTTAAACAATGATATATGACGTTTCAAACAAAAATTTGAACGTCATAATCCTCAGCCGTCATGTTTTGCCTTCTTATCGTGGATTCTCTTGAGTCACATGACGAAACTTACAGCCCCTTTTGAGTAAAAAGAAAAAAGTGTATGAAAATCTACAAAATGACTTGTCTTTTTAACTTAATTATGAGATAATTTATTTCAACATATTTCAATTTATTATAAAAAAAAGATTGTCATGATAACATGTCTTTTCCTAAGAAACAAATTTTATTTTTATACCATGAAAACATCATCCAAATATAAAATCTACTATCTTGATATTTTTATTTAAAATAAAACTCAAATTGTTTGTTAATTTCAATTTTTATGATGAGGTTAATAACCACTAATAGAAAAAAGAAGGGAAACGGGGAATGTGTCAAAGAGACAACGACCCAAAGGGGAGTAACAACAACTCAAAGCCACCAAAAGATTTTCAATGAACGGTAAGAAAACCCCACACCCAACGGCAGGTCGGAGTAGGCCCCTGAACAAAGAGCAATCAAGTCCAGCGAAATAAACATCATCCTAGACTCCTATAGACATAAAGTAAACTAACTAGAAAAAGGACAAGACACACAAAGGCTTAATAAATTCCTGACTTAGGACAGGCGCAAACCGGCTGCGGCGGGTTAAGTATATTTATGATTTTTTGAATGCATTATATCTGAGTTTTACCAAAGAAAACTAATACAAATACTTCAAACAATAGTCGAATTTACCATTGCAATACACAATTCCTAATAACAAACATGTCTCTTTCACAAACCTGGAGTTGAACGCACAATACAACAAATTGAAGTATTGTGATTGCAAAATATTTGTCAATAAAAGTCAACATTTGTTCTTCTTTTTTTGCGAACGATTAAAATGCTGGTTATTACTTTAAATGACGCATAAAGATTCAAAGTAAACATGTGCTCTTCGTTGAGTGCAATATTGTATCTGAAGTTTATCACATCAAAAACAAATTTAAATGAGATGTCCAAAGTCAGCTTTGAATATTAAACACTTTGTAAAATTCATATTTAATCTGCTTCTCGGACAGGACAAGATAAACAAAAATTATAGCTGGAATGTATGTGAAATACATATTGATTTTAAATTGCACTATCCTTAACAATGAAGGGAAATGGAGAAACAATGGCAGTAGAATACCGAAGGAACAAAGGAGAGAAATTCACAAAAATCGAAGTCCAAAGACAGGGCAAAAACGAGAACACAGAAAACAATGACGCTAGAAACAAAAACAACGACACAAGACAGAAACAAAGCAAAGAAACAGAAATCACAACATGCAGAACAAAGGCACTCACAGTGTGAGCTCCAGTGAAACTGAGAGTGACATCAGGTGCTCCGGAAGGGTAAGCATGTCCTGCTCTGTTAATAGCACCCGTCACACTGTGAGTGATTCAATCCGAGAAAATGTCAAAGTCGGTAGTCAAATCCGGGAAGACGTGAATCTAGCTGAAAATGTCCACTTTCATTTTGGATACTGACACATCATATCTTTCAATGATGCTATGGTGAAAGCAATAGAAGTTTTTGAGGGATAAAATTAACAAAGGTTGAACAAATCCCTGACTAAGCAGCTATTGGGACAGCGTTTTTGCTCTGTTAAAAAAATCACTGTACAAACTACATGCTCGACAGTAACGAATCAACTGTGAAATGTACACTCCACAGGCTGGAGAGGTAGGTTTTTTACTGCTAAGAAAGGGAAAGTTCACAATGGGGAAGTTAAAATCATCACGCTTGTCATAAAGCTTAGATTTCAAACGTCCATCTTCGTCAATATACAATAATAAAAGATCTAGGTACGAAGCTGAAGTAGGTGTTTCAGTTGTTTCTTCAATTTCAAGCTCATTTGGATAGATCTGATGTAAATACTCCTTAAATTTAGGATTATTAAGTGAAAGTACATCGCCTATGTAGCGGAAGCTGAAATTAAAGGACTGGGCTAAATGTTTTTGTTTTCTTTGAATAAGCCCTTGTAAAACTTTGGCCTCGTACGAGTAAAGGAAAAGGTAAGCTAAAAGCGGCGCACAGTTTTTTCCCATAGGAATCCCTATTGTCAGTTGGAAAACACGACCTCCAAATTCGACAAAATTCTAACATTTTGATTACGTCAGTCTCAGTGTACTTCTTATTTGAATCAGTGTGGTTCTTAACAAAATATGTCTTGTCTTTCCCTATAATTAAATAGGTGTATCTGCGTTCTCCATTTATTTGTGCGGAAACATTGATGTATTAAATCTGCAATTACTGTTTTCAGTTTATTGTGTGGCAGGGTTGTATAAAGTGTAGAAAAGTCAAAAGTTTGAATGCTATGAAAAAATGCATATGAGACAAAGTCTCTACAAATAAATGGCAAACTAAGCAATGAAACAACGCTTTAATTGTTGTTCTTCATCTTGAAATATCCATAAGGTCTTGAACAATGAGCTTTACTCATACCTCATTCTCTCATCAGTGACTCCCTTTTTGTCTTGCATTTTGTTTTGTATAATAAGTATTTGAATGGGCAAGATAACTTAGTGAACACACCAGTACAACGTTTCCAAAAATAGATGCATATTATATACTAAAGTCTTTTCCACTTCCTTTAGATAATGGAAATTGTCTTCTGCTGACTTTAATATTGCATATTTTGGAACAGAATTTTGCATGGTTGTTCACTTCTGGAACCACTCTTAATTTGATGATTTCCAATACATATGGAAAGAAAAGTACTTTTTAAAAATGTTCCATGCTTTTTAAGGGGTAATATTTTCGGCGTACAATTACCGATACGACTGGACCATTCTGAAATAGGTATTGGCAGAATTGCCAAAAGTCAAATGATAAGCAAGTCTCATTTTGGCTTTAACCATGTGCTTAGACCCCCTTTTAATTCAAGAAAAAACACCCGTAAATGAAATTATTCAACAAAACATCCCAACATGTAATTGAAATATGCATACATTTAACGCAAAAGTAATTTTTGAAAGAAATTGCATATGTACTGCCAATTTCTATTCGGTGTTTACAAACAAAACGTCCGTGGATTACAATTGTTAACTCCGAATTAGTACACCTTGCTTTTATTAGGTAGGTCAACGGGCGTCTGACATTTGCGCCGATTTTATAAATTTCAAATTTTTCATTTGCGCCGATTTCATTTTTTCATTTTCGCAGATTTTATTGTTCATTTGCGCCGATTTTTTTTTTCATATGACATGTACTGTGCATTAAAAGAACTTCAAGAAATATTGGTTATAACTGGAAATAAGCAGTGTTAAAATACCGAAAGCGACATTTAAAATATACTTCATTTTCGATATTTTGTTACTTTTTACATTTATTTTTAATATGGCAGAGGTTGAAAATTCCAGCTTAAAGTAGAGATTAAACAAACATAAATAACTTCGAAAAACTTATTTGAAATAATTCTACAATAATTTGAAAATATTGGTTTATAAACTGTGAAGTATGGTATTGTATCTTACTGATACCATTTGCAGTACCAATACGTCTTGTAGAGACAGAGCTACTACTTTTTCTGTTGATATAAATTTGTACTTAGTGAAAAACTTGCATTTAGATTGTTTATTCCATTTTTATCACCCTAAAAGCCTTATTTGGAATCCGTGAAAGCTTTTTGCCTTAGCAATCTTTTATATTTCATAAGTATAATGTGAACAAATGAAAACAAATTACTTGTATTTGACACAAAATTAACAAGTAAAAATCGGCGCAAATGAAAGAAATAATAGGAGCAATTGAGAAAAATAATCGGCACAAATGAAAGAAAAAATCGGCGCAAATGAAATGCAAATCGGCGCAATTGCAAAACGCCGAGGTCAACTACGGTCATTCATTTCATTAGTTACACCTTGTGTAAGTAAACTGCATTCTGATTGGTTAATGGCCATTGTATTTTTTGGCAATTACCCCTTCACCTGGGTATTTGTAAAGGATTCATATATGCGCTTTAATGATGGAGACATTCGGTGTAATTTAACAGATATATCATGAACGTCGGGGTATTTGCCAAAAATTCAAGTATTGGGTCTAAAATGCCCCTATCAGGCTGTGGAAATTTTACCGCCTGCGACTTGTATTTTTGGTAAATACCCATTCTTATCATGATATATCTGTTCACAAGTTACATGGTTCTGCATTAGAATAGGACAATCTATCACTTAGGAATTTTCACCTGTTTGAAAAAAAATTGTGAAAATGCACATGACTGCAGACCTTTGTGCATGCCGTAAACGGAGAATTCAAAACTTGTAAAAATATACCTGATATCGTAAGATTTCCATTATCCAAAGGAAGTGGGACAGACTTTAGGCAAGAACTGCTTCAGCAATATGAGGAAAATGTTTTAACCAATATTACAATTTGATAAATAAATTAAAAGTAAAGGATTTGTTAGTAGTCGTACAGTGTTGAAACTCCTGGATACATGAATTGTACCTGAAAGTAACGTTTTCAACAAAAATAATATGACATTTCAAGCAAAAATTTGAAAAAGTCAAATTGATACACGTCATTTATAGGGAAACGGTTTCAAATTGCAGTTTTATCGTGAATTCTTGATTTCATATGACAAGAGCTACATATCCTGTGGTCTCAAAACCATTGATTGATTCGTTAACATGTTCTAATCTTGGTCGATACCTCTTCAGGTGGACTGTTAGTAGCCGAGGGTATTCACCAGCTTATTCCATTTAGATTATATTGGTGATTTGTTCTCTCTCGGTTTGAAAACATCTTTTGAGGAGTTTATGGTATTTCAAATGTTTAGACTTTATCTGCGCTGAAGAGACATAATTTGTCAAAATGGATATATGCAGAAACTAAATAAACTAAATATACAGTAAGTTCGATACTTAGTTGTTAATTAACTCAGAGTTCTTCTTTCTCGGAGTTTGATTTGTTCTTGACAAACACAACGCCAATTACGAGTGCTTTTATTTTTTTAATTCTTTTTTTTTTTTGTAGTTCTCAGATCGAAATGATGATTTAAACAGAACAACGTATAACTGGTACGTTGTAGCTTTTCTTGTGGTTCTCTATTTTGTTAACACCAAAATTTACCGTGTTCTTTCCTTCATTTTGTTCTTTTGTTAGTTACTATTCTGTTTATATTGGCTTTATTTTGCCATGTATATGTTGGAATTTTAATTTCAAGGTATTATCTTTTTTCCATGTATTACATGCCCCCACATACTTTATACTAACACGTCACCAGATAAGCACATTATGATCCTACTTCATTTGATGGGAACTGAAAGTTATTTTTATGGAGACTGGAATTGTCAATATTATTTCCATGTGTATTTGCTCCTTATTTAGACAAACGTTTACACGAAGAAAACTTTGAACTGGTTTATTGTACGGGTATTACATAAAGTGTCAATTGCGAGAGCTGACATTTTTCTTAACATGGCGCTTCCAACGTTCTCTTTAGGCGTTCTGATCTTTTGTGAAAGTTCGAATAATGATCATAATTCTCACAGCATTTGCATTTTTCTTCATCTTTATCATTTTTTATTTATTCAGATGCAATGGTATTTAATACCAGGTTTTGAATAGAGTCTGTATTGTTTTTTTCTTTATGCAGAAGTTAAAGTCCATCATTTCTTCGGGGGTTACTAGTGTCGATAGGAAAGGGCTATTACTTATTTATACATTTTTGTGTATTTTGTCAAAATTTTGTGTATTGCTCTGAAAAAGCTGCAATTATCCCTTATTCTCGACCAAAGACCGATCTGGAAATTGATGAAGAGGTCATCTTTTGATAAATGCTTCAAATTTTACTGTTAATCAAATTTACAACCCATATACAAAAATGAAGTTGTCACTTTTGAAAAAACTACAATAGAAATAATTTAGATTCACTCTCAGAGAACACCCAGTGCGTTATAAGTTATCACTAAGTGATTTAATTGTTTACAGACAATAACTTAGTGATAACAAAGTGCCTTTATACGCCTCTTCAATTCATTCAGAAGACATATAAAGCAGTGTTGATAATCAATTTTCCACCTTAATATCAAAGTAAACAAGGTGTAGGGTTTCATATTGGTTTCAGTGTTTATTTTGACAATAGTCAATAACTTTCTTTAACATCTACCCGTTACCTCTGAACAGTAATGCTACTTAATTTGAATTTCCCGTCGTGTCATAATGTCTACACCGTGGCACAATAATATGATTACAAGTATTAGGATTATTAGATTTAATTAAAATGCTAAATATAGCAGTTATCCAGGTCCGACAATAAATCATGATTTTAAGGCATTATGGAGATCAAATTCTGCTTTCGTGTAATGAGGGAAGAGTTATTTGATTTTTCGTTCGTCACACATTTTGTTAATGAGTGAAAAAAATAATGATCTACAAGATTTACTAAAATAACGTTCAACTTTTCTGTCTGTTACCAGTATTATGACAACGAAGCTGTGTACTAGTCATGTTGTCCATCGAAAAATAATTTTAGCATAAGCGGAAGTATTTTCATTATGTTAAAATAAAGGGAAAAATTGAGAAATATACTTCACATATTATTTGCTATGAAGTGACATAAAAATCTCTAGGTTTTACCGAAAGTATACCCTTTGTCCGTTTTTTTGTGTTTTTAAACTTCGACGAATAAAATGAAATTTCAATAATCATTCACAAATTGAAAAGTGGTCTGAAGTATGTTGAAACATACTATAACTTTCGTAAGACATTATACTGGGTTTAATAGAATATTTATATTTACTATACACTGTCAGATCTGCAAATTTGTATCAGCAAATATTCGGTGGTTCCCCTGTTGTTGTCTTCTGTGACATCTATGGCAGTACCACCCGCACTTCGTCCAGCGCCCTAGACCACTCGCCCATCAGGCATATTTAAAATATAACTTTCGATGGTAATGGCTCCTCGTATGTTAAATCAAAGATCGTAACAAGGTATATAATCTATATAAGTGAAGTGCATATCAGCTGAGATAAAGTATCGTACATAGAATTCATTTGTTCCTAATAATTGAAATTTCATTTCATAACCGTTTTTTAATAATTTTAAAGATATTTTAGATTATTTAATTTTTTATGATTTAATTGAATATAAACGTAAATCTGAAAGGTGATAAAATATTTAAGATGTTTTTTTTTACCAAACTGTCATTTAGATCTCAATTGTTGGTGATTAATAAAAACTAATTATCTTATTATTAAAATTAAGATTTACAATAAATAAACAAAATATGAGGCCATGAGGGTTGATTTTCTTCTCAAGTAATATCTATAGTTCACCTTATTTCATTGTACACGATCAAACTAATTGAACCTTTTGAGTGTTATTTTAAGAATTTGCAAATAATATATGCATCAATTAACACACCTTGTCTCAAGTCATGAACTCTGTATTTTTTACTTTGTTGAAGTAAGGAACAGTAAAGAAATGGACATGTAATATGCGGTTTTATCTAGTTTGAAAGTGTTTATTACTTCAACCTTCTTTTGTGTTGCATGTGAGAATCTGATGAATATTAGCTGTAAGTTGATCATAAGTGTGGCATATTTACTAATATCCATATTTTTGCTTACAATATATACATGTAGATTACTTGATTTTTAGAGTGTACGGTGTTTTTTCTGTGTTTTGTTGTTGTTGTTGTTGTTGTTACTTTGGAGAACACTGATGCTTTATATGAGTAGGTACATATTTAAATATAACATAACTCTCTGTTTATTTTCCGATCGAATATGTTGTATACTATCTAAATTTATTAAAATAAAATATAACAGAAAACTCCATCTACCCAACACAGCATGCGGATGTATCGTACTCTACAAAAAATGGAAACTACTCCATCGATACAGGAAAGTCAATAGCGAAGTCAGTGTTCTCCTGATAAACATAAAATTTTAGTGGGTCTTTGGATGGATTAGAACAAAAACTTCTGTGATTTCCTAGCTTAAAAATCATTAAAAAATTGCAGATAATGATATCATCATCATGTGTTTATTTTACCTAAGAAAAATATATGATAAATCCTGATGATATATCTATAATTATCACTATGTCATCCATTGAAGAGGTTGACATACCTGCTACTTTTCTACTTACTTTTCTGTAAATTTCATTTTCAAATTTCCTTTTATGTCTAAATAACTGACGCAAAAAATTCAATGGTACAAAATATATGATGCATGATGCATTTGATGTTACATATTACAACAAAGGATTGTGCCATTAATTTTTTTTCTTTATTTTTGATGTTTTTATTTTGATGACTCATTCTGCTTTGTTGCAATGGTTTTCAAAGGTGATTCACAATCTTATGATTGTTGTTTTCATCATAAATGAGAACATTCTCGTTTTTTATGATGTAATGAACATTACTAACATGTATTTTTTGGAGGTATATATATTTAATTTTCTAGATTGATGTATTTGTCATGTTTATAATTTAATTTGTGGATAAGAAATTTCCAAAGATGAATATCAGACAATAACCCTTGTTGATAAATAAGCAGACATTTCGTTTCGCACAAAAGAGATGTTTTCCAAACGAGTGCCGTACACCAAGCAAGACATGCTTACCCTTACCGACCACCTGAGTTGCTTAGTTTTTAATTTAAAGTAAAAGAAAACCAAAACGTCAGTCTAAAACGACTAATCCAAGGACAATGGCACCACAGGAAAAACTAGGAACAAAGACATAACATGAGCACGGCACAGAAAAAAAAAATGAAAACGCACACATTTAAAAAAAATGAACAACACGGACCCAATAAAAACATGGGCAAAATCAGGTGCACCGGTAGATTTAGCATCTCCTTCTTATAAGACACTAGCCGTCTTGAACATTTCAACTCCGGCAGTAAAGTCAAAACCAGTAGAGGAAGAAACAACCTTTAGTGGCAAAGAGAAAGATCTGTTTTAAATCTTGTGATTTTATTTTCGTTTTTCTTTGTGGAAGTCTCGTGTGTAAATGTTTCTGTTTATCTCGTTCTTGCCATGTCTGTTGACTTCTGTCATTGTTCCCTTCGTGTTTTCCTTTTTTTTGTTGCTTGCTTCGGTTTTTGTTTGTCGACGTATTTTGAAGATCAAATTATTGTTTTGGCACGGCAAATATATGATGTTGTGGTGATTGTGAATGCACTTCATTTATTGTCAGTGTCACTTTTTGTGCAAGCCCTTGAAATCAAGTATCTTGAAAACCAACTTAAAATCTTGCAATGTCTCAACCAAATTGAGTTAAGCCTGTCAAGATCGTGATTAGATCAAAATGGCCAAACAAGAGCATAACATATCTGCTAGTGAGAATTCTATCCCTATCTTGCTATTTTAGAGCCTGTGAATTTTATACTGTAAACCTATTATGTCTTGAGTTCCTATCGTTATTTACGTTTGTCTCTATTCTGTTCTGTGTTTTTTCTGGTGCGGTTTCCCTATTGGTTGTGGCATATGATTGTAGTTTTCGGCCATTTTAGGTGTTGACTGTATAATTTGTTGTTCTTGCTACATAGCAACGACTATTAGCTTATGACCTCTGGCGCTAGTAAAAATTAATATGGCTTTGTAATTCATATCCTGTCTACTTTTTGCTTAGTCTCGAGTGTTTTAAAAACGAAAACAGACGTAAGATAAAAAAGTGATGCATTATGATTAAACAACATTGAAGATGAAAATGTAAATAAGATCTCAAATCAATCTGAATAATTCAGAATACTCTTAAGTTAAGTGTAATTCCTCTTTAATGTTTTAGTGCAAAAAATTAAATGTGTTAAGTTTTATCAATTATATTATCATGGCAAAAGTATCTGATATATCTTTTATGGTCTAATGGCCCCTTAATTGTGAAATATTTACCCATGAACACAAGTACTATAAGTCATATTTGTGCTTTTCCCATGAGCATTGCTAAACCCATATGTCATCATAAATAACATTGATTCAGCTAGTTTTATTTTTCGTATGTGAATAAATAATTAAATACCCAATTTACTGTTAATTTAGTTTCTGCATATGCGCATTTCGACAACATATGTCTCTTCAGTGCAGATCAAATCAAAACATTTGGAAATCCATATACCGACATATGTGTAAATGGTGAATGAAAGGATATGGAGTAAATGCACATGAGAAAAAGTCTCTGCAAATACATGGTAAAACAATGAGCTTTGCTCATACCTCATAGTAAGATCAAGACGGCCCCTAGCACGGGTTGGAGCGGAATTCTTTGCTAATTGTCGAGCAACGCTACATCCATGTCTTCACTGGTCATGGATGTGGGATTGTCAACAGACATTAATTAAACTGGCAAAGTGCTCTTACAATCACTGTAATCTTTTGCCTGACAAAAGCACTAGTATCTTAAGCTTGTGGACGATTAAGAGAAAGCTGAAAGAAAGCTGAGAGATTCAAGCTGTTAGAGAACAAATTAGTATTAATATATGTTATGCCTCTGTCAGCATTAAACAGATTTAGATTTTTGGATTTCCGATTGTTTTATTTGATCTGCACTGAATAGACATGAATTATCGAAGTTGGCATATGCAGAGACAGTAAACGTCTGTATTTTGTTACTTATTTGCAAAAACAGAAATAATGTCCATCTTGATGTCATCTTCAAAATGATGGATTGATCATTACGAATTTTTACAGTTACGGAATCGTTTGCTTGGGGATTAACTAAATACTCGACTATCCGTCACTACTGGAGATATAAGGATCTCCCAAGTTCCTATCGTTTTTTTTTGTTGGTGTTTATGTTATAGATGTATTGAAATTCACGTGGACTTTGATTAGAATATTGAGTTATTTTAGGTGTTTCTATTTTCTTGTCATTTTTAATTCAATTGTTTAAGATTCCCCTATCTCACACTTGAAGCTTACTTTCATTGAGGTCTTTCTTTATGCCATGTGACATTCGCCGCGAAATGGTCCCAATTAAGAACGGACTTTGAATATCTGATCTTCTCAACTGTATCTGCAGGATTTTAGTTGACAGTGTAGGTTATCATTAAAACTTTCATGTATCTCCTTGTGTTTGATATCCTCTGATGCAAAATATCAAGTCTATACAGAGGCGTCACTCTTACATTATTTTTCTTATTCATTTTCTATCAGCGATTTTTTTTTATTCATCTGCTCTGAAAAAACCTGAGCTGGCAAAATACCTATCTGCCTTAGCTTACTAAAAACTACTCCACTAATTTGATATTTAGCCCCACTGGACCAAACTGCAAAGTGAGCGATGACCATCGCCGTAAGATAGTCTTCGTGTGTCGTCTGTTGTTACCTTACTTGTTGAAAGTATTCTCCTCTGAAACTGTTATTCTACAGAATCTCACTACACGTCTTCCACAAACAATATTCATATCATTTTAAGGTGGTACGGGGGTCTGAAATTTTGTCAGATAGAATTTTCTGATATTTTCATGATTTATCCTTTGTTATTATAGCATACGAAAAATAAAATAAAAATAAGGTGTCACCGGCCATATAAGAATGAAATATGAAATGTAAAAATCTGATATTTTGGTTGAAATAATAGGGAAAATTAGCAAATTCTAACAAAATTTTGAATTATTTTAGTTACATCAGATAGAATTTTTTAAAAAATTGTAAATTAATAGTTGATATACTGTCCTTCAATTTCCATGAAAAAAAATTGGGGGTCACCGGACCTATTTTTGAATAAATCGCGAAAAAAACAAGTTTTTTCTATTATTTCTATACAAATTATCTCCCCTTAATTGAACTGGAGTTAGCTGAAATGTCCGATATTCTGCATGGTTACGCAATAAAAGTGGCATATTTCATCAAACTAAACTATTACAAGATATTGGAAATGGTTTCGACAACGTTCCCATAGTGAATTCCAGTTTTTGTCACATGCGCAAGAATGATGCGCAATTTTAAACTCCCGTACTACCTTAAATCGGTGGAAAATATTATGGTTAAAACAAAGGGATGAGCTGTGCACTTTTTTTAAACAGATAGCTCTCAAAACAAAACTGGTATAAAACATCTGACAAAATTATAGTAATTAGCATGACAAGTGCTATCAAGATCTATTTTAATACATATGCTTCTATCGTACTTTCGTATTCATTTTGAAATTCTTAGTAAAGAAAATCTTATATTTCCACTTTGTTATTGCATTTGTGTAAAAAAAAATCCTTATGTAACTGTCTTTTGTATATATAAAATAAAAAGTGGAAGCGGTAAATTGTATGCATTGCTTCAATGATAAGCATATCATGATTTACCTGCCCTGTTGTTTTGAAGTACATCTAGTATGTCTACCCATATTGTTAAATTTCCTGTGACTTATATACTGATACCTTATCGTTGTTTGTGCTTCACTTTTGTCTTTCGTTTTCATATTTGTTTTAAAGGTCTAGGTGAATTTTGACCTATTATGGAAACTTTAGAGCTCATATGTTTCTTGTTTGCATTCATTTCTTACCCATTGTCGATGAATTGTTTGACTTTTTTACCTTCTGTTGTAATTAGATATGAAAAAGAACGGAAATGGGATAAATATGCGCGGTCCCGGCTGAAGAATAGGCCCGCAGCATCCTCTGAGCTTGGAGTATGAGCCATCCTAACAGAGGACCCCGAGGGAACCCCGGGATATAGAAATAGGACCTAGTATCTCCGGCTTGCGGGGTGTGACCCCTCCTAAACGGAGGCTGACCCCGAGGGTCCCGGGATATAGAAATAGGACCCATTCCGTGGTTGTGCGGGATTAATAAATACACAACCCATCTTTCGGATGGGATGTAAACTCAGGTCCACGTGCCGGGAGAAATGCCACGCTTCCTGCACGTCAAAGAACCCTTGTAGCAAGCTCTTTTTAGGGTGGTCCGTAGGTGATCGGCTACAAGGCTAAATTCCCCGCCCTTGACGATTTCACCCTACTTTTCCAGTGGCAGTCAGAATTTCCCGTCCCATGGCCATTTCCATACCCCAAAGTGATTATTTATCAACAAACTTGTTCTCGTCTTGATATAGCTGAAATATTGCTGAGTAGACGTTAAACGATATTCAATCAATCAATCAATCAAGGAGACAACATCCTATCTCCAGGCTAAAACGACCTTCAAAAAACATCTAGGGGTCAACGTACGGTCTTCAACATATTGAGGAACCTCACACCATATAGCAAGCCCTAAATGGCCCAAAAAGTAAACTAGAGGCTCAGGCACTGAGCGTGTATCACTCACCTGACAAAATGCTGAACAGCAGGGTTTTGATATTCTGCATGGTGGTCATGTTTTATGTGAATTTCCCATAGGGCCAAAATAAATTATGTTCTGTGCTGGCCGCCATGTTTTTTATTGGATCAGAACGAAAAAAGCAATCTTTGTGAAGGACCTTTAGTACATCATTGCCGTAAAGTTTGGTTGAATTTGCTTAAGCGGTTTCAGAGGAGAATAAGCAAATAAGAATTTTCCCATAGAGTCCAATGTTAAACTATGTTCCGTGCTAGCAGCCATTTTTTTATTGGATCAGAAAGAAATGAGCAATCTTTGTAAAGGACCTTCCATACATCATTCCTGTAAAGTTTGGTTGAATTTGCATCAGTGGTTTCAGAGGCTTTGATATTCTGCATGGTGGTCATGTTTTATGTGAATTTCCCATAGGGCCAAAATAAATTATGTTCTGTGCTGGCCGCCATGTTTTTTTATTGGATCAGAACGAAAAAAGCAATCTTTGTTAAGGACCTTCAGTTCATCATTCCTGTAAAGTTTGGTTGAATTTGCTTCAGCCGTTTCAGAGGAGAAGAAGAGAATGTGAATTTTCCCATAGGGTCCAATGTTAAACCTAAGTTCTACGCTGGCAGCCATGTTTTTTTCGGATCACAACGAAATGAGCAATCTTTGTAAAGGACCTTCCATACATCATTCCTGTAAAGTTTGGTTGAATTTGCATCAGTGGTTTCAGAGGAGAAGATGAAAATGTGAATTTCCCGTATAGGGCCAATGTTAAACTATCTTCCGGGCTGGCGGCCATATTTTTTATCGGATCAGAACTAAATGAGCAGTCTTTGTTAAGGACTTTCCATACATCATTCCTGTAAAATTTGGTTGAATTTGCTTTAGCGGTTTCTGAGGAGAAGAAGAAAATGTGAATTTTCCCATAGGGTCCAATGTTAAACCTAAGTTCCGCGGCGGCGGCCATCGGAACGAAATGAGCAATCTTTGTAAAGGAACTTTAGTTCATCATTCCTGTAAATTTGGCTGAATTTGCTTTAGTGGTTTCAGAGGAGAAGATGAAAATGTGAAAAGTTAACTGACGACGCACGGACGGACGACGGCCGCCAAGTGATGGTAAAAGCTCACACTGACCCTTTGGGTCAGGTGAGCTAAAACGTGAATAAATCAATGGAAACAAACCACATCCAATAACCCAAATATCAAGAAACTAAAAATTTGATAAGAAGACACGGACAAGCCAATCACCAACATATTCCAGACTTGGGACAGGCGCAAAAATTGAAGTGGATATTGCTTAATAAATTTTGACTTTAATTCATTATCACATTGGAGTGGAAACTGCTTTTCCTGAAACAAATACATGGATACATGAAATTACGAGTGCGAATTTAGTTTCACTTAAATGTGTCTTGTATACTTGAATTGTATGTATCTAATTTAAAAAATAAACGTTAAAATTTTATATAAAATGTTATGAAAATCACGACTTATATTATGTAGGTGCTAAACATCAGTATAACTAAATCAAATACCGAACTCACTGTAAATTTGGTTTCTGCATATGGCCATTTTGTATCTTCAGTGCAGATAAAATCTAAACATTTGGAAAACAATTAACCTAAAGATGTTTAACAAAAAGAGGGCAAATAACCAATATTATCTAAATAAAAAGCCAAAATCAGCATAGAACAGAGCTTTGCAAGATGGAGGCACTCCTTAGTTTTCAAGACATTAACAAAAACATCAGATAAAGTAAGTATCCAAATAAGATCGGCTTTCGGACAGCACCGAAGTAGTGACTACAGGGCTGGTGAAAGCAGTCCACCAGCAGTGGTATCTATCCAGTGGGAACAAATAACTAAATACCGAAGTTTCTGTAAATTTGGTTTCTGCATATGGCCATTTTGACAACTAATGTCTCTTCAGTGCAATAAAAATCTAAACGTTTGGAAAACCCAAAGATATTTAAAACCTGATCGAGAGCAAATAAACAATATAATCTAAATGGAAAGTCAAATTCAGCTAAGATAAGAGCTATGGAAAATCATTTCTGAGATATGTAATTAAATCATTAAGATAACGGTTATTTAACCTGGAATTCAAAATCATTAAGCTTTTTATGAGGTACATTGCATGTCAAATGGATTGAGAAGAAAAAGCGTTTTTTACTAACTGTCGATTCCAATGACATATTGAATGCTGATATATTTTTTTCATCACCTATAGCACATGTATGACATGTAAATCTTCTTTTGACAAACCTATACAGCATGTTGGTCTTTTTTAGTTAACTATTACTACGGTTACATATGCTATGAAATAGTTGGTTCGTTGTCCCTTCTATCGCTGTACTATGTCAAAATACTAGTATCCGATTTAATAGATTTTGAAATAAAATTTATTGATATGTTTACCAATCAAATAATACAAAATAGCACCTTGGTACGTTGTATGTTGCACTTGACAAGTATTTGGAAAACAAAATGTTACATTTAGTGATGTCATTTGTAATTATTTCCCATGTTTTAAGTAATTTTTATTCTAGAATAAAGAAAGTTAGTCAGTCGTGTTTTACGAAATTTTCCCAACGACTGTGATTGATTGTGCATAAAATGACGAGTTCAAAAATTACTTTCTTTCGTTTAAATTGACATTTCTCATATTTAAATATAAATATAAATTCTAATAAGTACAATTTTATCGTGAAATTTATCATTTATGCATTCCCTACATCTGTGAATAGATATATGTTTGTGTTTAAAATAGTTGGCTTAACTTTATCGTTAAGAGACTATAGCCCCTGCAAAAATATACCTCGAAAATTTGTTTGAATTAAGAAGGCAGACCAAAGAAGGTAAGCCAATTAATAATGTTTTTTTATTTAAAGTGGATAACTTACAAGAATCGTTATGAAAATAAAAAAAAACAATAAATATTTATATAGATCTGACAATACTGTATTTGCATATTTCTGGTTGTTCCGTCTGTGGAATTTTGAGCTTATGTTACTATGGTAACACCACTGTCTCACATTTTGTCCAGTGCCCCAGATCAATCGGCTATTCAGGCCGTATAAAAACATAACTTTCCATAAATCCATAATCGGGTAGTGCATTATCGTAGGTTTTACTTACCGTTATTTATATGGGCACAGGTCAAATGAAGCTATCATTAGAAAACTTTTGTAGCAATGACAATAAATACAGACATACAATTTCAACTGATATCGTGCACCAATTTGGTTTCTCATTGTTTGATAAATTTAGCTAGGCATAATGTTTTGCTATTTCATTTGCCTTGGTGTTTGTGGTTGTTTTATCTTATTTTATCTGTTTTTGTTATTATTTTATTTTATTATTAATTTTTATTGATTTTTATTTATTTCTTTTTTGGAAGTTTTCTCAATGGCAGCTTGTGCATCGTACACACACCATTGACAAAATCATTAATATACCTACCTTTCCAGACTATGGAGTGTACATTTCACATCGTTACTGTCGAGCATATAGTTTGTACAGTGATTTTTTTTAACAGAGCAAAACACTGTCCCATTAGTTGCTTAGTAAGGAATTTGTTCAGCTTATATTAATTTCATTCCTCCAAAAATTCTATGGCCGTCACCATGACATCATTTAAAGATATGACGTGTCAGTGTCCCAAATTAAAATGGCCATTTTATCCCAAATGAAAATGGAAATTTGTAGCTAGATTTACGTCTTCCCGGATTTGATTATACCGATTTTGGCTCTTTCCTAGATCAACTCATTTGCAGAGTGACAGGTATTGCTAACAAAGCAGGACATGCTTACCCTTCCGGGGCACCTGATGTCACTCTCAATTACGTTGGAGTTCAAGCTGTTAGTGCTTTGGTTTTGAATCTTGCATTTTTTTTATATTTCCGTGCTTTGTAGCTGTCTAACGTCATTGTTCTCTGTGTTCTCGTTTTTGTCATGTCTTTGGGCTTCGAGTTTGTAAATACCACTCCTTTGTTATTTCGGTATTCTACTGCCGTTGTTCCAAACAACTGATCATATTCTTTACCTTTCACATTTTGAAGTTAATTTAAATTTTATTTACCCTTCTTTTACTCTCGTCTTTAAAGAATTCTTTTGATTTTGCATGATATAAGTTTCCGCTTGCAAATCATCATATCAGGACCAAATCTAACACTATACGAGGCAATACAATAGCAGTAGGGTTCTTTTACTCTAGATTGCTTCCATAAAGGCTGAAATGCAATTAATAAAAATAGGGTTATAAGGACCGATTTATATCGCATGTATAAAAGGAGATGCTTATCCTATCACTGCTCCTGTCCTCACACGTAAAAATGCCGTCGTTATTTCTGACAATTGTATCTGCAAGACGGATGATAAGACTTGAATATCAGTATACCATACGTCTGTGTACTTTATCTGCATGGCGTTCGTTTGCTTTATAAATTCATTATGTAATTATCTTTTTATCTTCCGAAGAACCTATTTTTGGTATGTCTTTGTAAATTGCGAATGTTTCGTTCTTTTGGTTTTCTACTGCCTTTATTTTAGAAGTGGGCTACAATTATTCTGACTACACGTTTTAAGTAATAGTAAAAGTAAAGCGGGGACAGAGTCATGATAGAAAGTCAGTTAATTTTTTACACTTTAAACTAAATACTGTTCAAATAAGTCACCATAACGAACTTAAAAACACTCTTGGATAAATTGAGTTTTATCGTGTATTTGATGTTTATAATTAAGGATGAATCACCTGCAACTTGTGTATTAACTGTATTTTGTAATAGTTGTTACTCTTCAACTAAAATGTGTATTTTATCAGTTTTATTTCTCCTCTTCGAATATACATAAATAAAACATAAGATGACAAGTAATCTATTTATATTTTTTGTATGTCATTTTTAAATGAAAGGATGTTTCTAGTTTGACAAAGATATTTTTTTAAGTGTGTATGTATCTGTAATGGCTAAATTGAAGATAGATAAAACATCTTATACTGAAATCAAATCGTACATAAGATTGTCCTCGTTTACGGCACTGCAGCAATCTCTTACCTGTACTTACACTTTATTACAATTAAAACCAATTAGTTCTTCTGTGATTGTTCTGTAAAAAAATTCCTAAAATTTTATAATTTATAATACTTCTGATGAATATACAATAAAACTGCAAGAGCCCTGTGAAAATCAGGGTCGAACTATGTGTAAACTTTAACAATGGGACAGTAAAAAGGGGTCGAGACATTCATGCATTTAAGTTTTATTGATATTATTTTTGACTTTATGAGTACCCTGTGGTTGTTTTAAGTTGTGATTGTCCTCTGTTAGTATTTTGTCGGACAACGAATGCCAGCAATTGTACAAACACTTTGGTCTGTATTTCTATGTTTGTTGGCGATCCAGAATCCATGGATACAGAGAAATGGATGTAGTATTGTTCGCCATGTAGCAATGAATTCCGCTCAAACCGGTGCTAGGGTCCGTCTTGAACGTACTATAAGGTGTAAGCAAAGCTCATTGTTGAAGGCCTCATGGTGACTTCAAGATAAAGAACAACAATAAAAGTGTTGTTCTATTTCTTTGTTTTACGATGTATTTGAATAGATTTTGTCTCATGTGCATTTACTCTGTATCCCTTCGTTGCTTATGTTTCAACTGCATAAGGGATAAGTTTTTTCCCTTTTTGCTAAGATACCATTATCTTTGGTATCAGTTTGCTTTTTACAAGAAAATTAAGAACCCTTAAACATATGATCTGTTTCCAAATAAGATTCATTCTGAACGAACTTTAAATAAACCGTTCTTGTAAGTTGTCTAATGAATGCTCAGTTATTATAGAATTCGATATTTAATTATTCTTACCTGCTACTGAAACAAAATGAGCAATTATAATATTGTTTCAGACCTCCAGTACATCCTAAAATACAGTTTGTTTCAATTTCAAATACTTCCAAAGTTTCTTATTAAAATATGTTTCTAAAGATTCTAGTGATCAAGTATGTTATATGCTAGGGTATACACAGTCTTATCGGAGCAAATTTATTAAAATGGTTTTCCATGCGGCAAAGACAACTTTCTGGCACATCGGAAGTTATGTTCTTGTACCAAACCTTGAATAAAGTATCCATGTTTGGTTTACTTGTAATTTTAAACATTTTTTTTTCATGAATGTTGCCATACATGTCACAACAGCGATAAAAATAACAACTAGATTTGTACCACTGTTATTACGGATATCATACTGTTTTCATGTTCTGCAATAACGGTCAGCATAAAACTTTCGTTAACATATTGAAACATAAAACTGAAACAAGCTTAAGGAATGTGTTTAACAAAAGGAGATTATAACATTATTACCGAAAACAATTGATCAGAGATGAAGTCCAAGAGGCAAATAGACAGAACAGGTGCAAAAACATTGGAAAATTGTCAACCTACAGGCATTTTCAAAGGAAATGGTGGGGAAAGCCAATTTATGACCCTTCAAACCTACCCTTCTATTGCGTTAATGTCCGGTAGCAACTTAACAGCAATTGCCGTTGAAAGGTCGTAGACAGTAAAAAGTTATGTTCACCGAAGTATCAAGTAAAAAAATGAAAATGACTTTTTTCTTTTTCTGATAGATTTATATTAATTTTCTTTGTAATATTACCAAAAGTAATATAATACAAAACAGTCAGGACAGAAAAGGCAGGGTGAGGTGTAATCAAGCGTCCCAATGTATTTTATGTCTCAATAAAATTCAAGTATCACCGAACATACAAATCTTCATATATAAAATTATTGACATGTAACATATATACCTAATTAGTAAAAGCGTTTAGATGGAACAAATGCCATATAACCGTTTTATACTGTTTTCATATTTATTTTTAATTTCATTTTTTTAAAATCTTGTTAAGATTTAAACGACATTTTGAAAGGTTATAAAAATATATAAAATATTTATTGCAAAATTGTCATCTACATCTTAATGATTGGTGATAAAAAAAATCTAATCATGCTTACTTTTATAAAATTAAAAATAAGATTAGCAATAAACAAACACACATTAGGCCTCGATGGTTGATTGCTTTTCTAGTATTTTTAGTTCACAGAGTGTTATTGTACTTGCTCGAACGTATTAAACCCGTTGTGTTTCAAGATTATGAAAATAAAATGTGCATTCTTTTAGTGTATCTGCATCACGTCTTCATCTGAATACGTGATGTATACACATAAAAGAATGTTAACCCTATCAACAAAGCCGGTCTGATTCCTCAAGGAGTTCATTTGAATATAACCATGTTTTCTTCCTAAGTTGTTTTTTGTCAAATTGATACTGAGATTTGACTTTGGGTCCTTTTTCTAAGGTCATGGTTGCTTCTTTCGCACTTTTGATACGTTTAAGGTACAAACATTATAACGAACATTAAAAGGATATGGAGTTAATAAACATGAGACAAAGTCTCTACAAAAACATGGTAAAACAAGCAAAGAAACAACCTTTTTATTGTTGTTCTTCATTTTGAAGTCACCATGAGGCCGTAAACAATGAGCTTTGCTTATACCTCATAGTAAGTTCAAGACGGCCCTTAGCACCGGTCAGAGCGGAATTCTTTGCTAAATGTCGAAAGAAGCTGCATCCATGCCTTTGCTGGTCATGGATGCGGGATCGTCAACAAACATAGATTAAACTGGCAAAGTTCTATTACAATCACTGTCATCCGTTGCACGACAAAAGCACTAGTGTCTAAAGCTAGTGAACGATAACAACACATAGACAAACACAGGGCACTCATCAACATGGATGTAAAATTTCTCGGCATTTAGCAATGAATTCTGGACACACCGGTGCTATGGGTCGTTTTGATATCCCTATGAAGTATGCTGAAAGCTCATTGTTGAAGGACCCAAGGTGGCTCCAAGATGAAGAGCAAAAATTAAAGCTTTTCTTCATTGTTCGATTTTATCTTGGAATTGAAGATACTATGTCTGATTTGCATTCACTCCATATTCAATCGTTGATTATTGAATGCAATCTTAATATTATATTGTGTGAAATGGCAAAATCATGTGGTTTGCAATATACTTTCATCACATTTTCACCAGATCCATGATTCGTCATTATTAATTATTCAATTTTAGAGTATCTTATTGTCTGGCATTATATAAACTTTAGTAGAAAAAAAAACACAGAGTTGCATGAGACGAATAGCATATTATTCCCAGGTAAATGTTTAAATATACGATCATAACCCTTGAACAATGTTTTCTGCACTTTTCACAACAGCTTTACTGATAAAAGGCAGGCATCGGAGCAATCTGTATTCTCCTGAAAGACATAACACTTACGTCTTTTGGATAAAACATCTTTCTTCCCTTTGCATAAAAATAACCTCTATAAACAGTAAAGAAATTGATATCATAATCATATGTATGCATAACTGTAGGAAAATCATAGAGAATATTACATATTTATTGTCATCATTATGTTATCCAGTGAAGATATATATCTATAAAATATTTAGGTGTGTTAGTTTCCTATTTGCTTTTTCATAAATTTTATTTGCCTTTTATGCATAAATAATTGACGTGAAAAGTTACAAAGTACAAAATATATGATACAATAATCATTTGATATTACATACCAACAAAAAATTATGACATTGATTTTTATTATATTTTTGTTGATTGTTGTAGTGATTTTGACAAAACATACCAACAAAAACTTATGACATTGATTTTTATTATATTTTTGTTGATTGTTGTAGTGATTTTGACAAATATCCTACAATTTTATGAATGTTATTTTAATGTGATTATTGGAGGCTGTTTAGAGTGAACATGCTGTTTTAATTCCGACATTAGATACATAGCAGACAATTTCTACTTGGTAAAGTAAGTGAAAACCGAACCGTAGTCCAAAACAATAGTCAAAAGACAATGGACAAAATTGTATAAGAAAATCACGAAATATTAACAGCCGCAACTACAATGGCATTTGTTTTAGCCTTTACAGCGACACTTCAACGTGAATTTGAAACACATGTACAGCATAACGAAATTTACTGGGTTTTTTATGCACGTTCGGTATTTTTTGTATGCTGTTTGAAACGCAAAAAGCGCATTAGCAGGTATCTTGCATGTATTTGAATAATATTTGTTATCTGAAAGACAAAACGTCAGTGGTCATTTGAATGGATTAAGATCAGCCTTTTGTTTATCTTCTTGTCTCAGAACTATTGTTTTAAATAATTATAAGTATAACCACATCATTTGTTTGTTTTACCCAAGGATATTGATGATGTTTTATTAGTCATTTGGAATATGAAGTATTTCTTTTCATTATTAAGTCATCTAGTGAAGACATATGATATTATACTTATGGAGAATTGTCATTATTATATCATCCATTTCAGATATAAATTTTATCGGCGTTTGTCTAAATAGTGAACGAGCACTCGTAGACTAATCCAACAAAATTCAAAGCATGGTGTTATGATTTTTAGTATGTTTATTGGTTACTTGGCATACATTTTCTCATGATTCTCACCAGTTTGTGTATTTGAAATATATATAAATATGTCAGGAAAAAAAAATTCTGGAATTAAATTGATTTGAATCCTATAGCTCGACATTGTTCAGCCAAAATTTTGTTCTACTTTACTCTCTGAACACTAACATTTTGCTGAGAAGAATGTATAGGATGCATGAGAATTAAATGTTCAAATGAATTTCTTGTAGCCAGAATACAACCGTGATTCAAATCTCGCAGAATCTAAAACGTGTACGAAAGATAGAGTTGAGTAATATCGTATTACTGCGAATGTATCTTCCATCGTTTTGTTATTGGTCTTGTAAATGTCTATCTTATAAATGCGCTCGTTGTTTTTGAAAACTGATCGCAGAATTTCATTTGGTCTAAATTTTTCCAGGTCCTGTGGTCCTTTCACATTAGTCTAATGACATCCTCAAGACGTTTGTAGGTGTGATTAGTTATCATTGGTCACCAATACCTGGCCAAAACTAATTTTATTACAAGACTGGAAAAAATTGTTAATAATTTTGTTTAAACCTAACTAGTATCTTCCTCGTGCATAGCTCCGTCCTAGGCTGAATTTTGTCTTTTCATTTAGGTCCTATTCGTTATTAAGTTCTCTAACAGCTTTAACACATATTAAGGGTATGGTCGTCCAAATGTTTTGATTCAATCTGCACTGAAGAAAAATTTTTTGTCGAAATGGTCATATATAAAAATTAAATTGGCAGTAACTTTGGTATATATTATTTAAATATCCCACCCTAGCAACGACTATAATTGGTTTATGAATTACGCCCTTCATTTAATCACGTGAATTTAATACACATCAATTTTAGTATACCATGGTAATACATACATTATTTACTTATTATTTATTCTTGAGTGTAAGATAAAAAAGGAGACGTAAGCGTAGAGATTTCAGAGCAATCTTTAAATAAAGAATACCCTAAAGTTAAGTGCCTTTCTTCTTTAATGCTTTTGAAAAAAACGTATTAAATGAATAATGCTTAAGGATGTTCGCTGGTCAATTTTAAGATAACAAGGAATTCAATTTATTGTGAATTTTTACCTAACCCTAACCCTAACCCTAACCCAAGAAGAAGTAATATAAGCCAAAAAATTTGATAGGTTACCGATGTAATTTATGAGATACAATTGTATCAAAAAATGGCGGGAAACTGAACTCCTCCGCATTTTTCATAGGTTTAACATGAACAATATTAATCCACCAATTAAATAAAATTTTGACAGAATGCTCCAAAAGATGTATTTAAACGAAATCATGGAAAAAAATTAAGGGGTTACCGGGCAAAAAGTTATAAAGCTTTTAAATGGATAAAACCAGAGATGTCCGAAAATCTGACAGAAATACATAAATATAACCAGCGAACATCCTTAACTAGATAAATTAAAGATTAGTAAAAAATAAATCACAGTTCGGACCGAAATGTCAAATTTTAATATGAACTTCGATCATTTAGACACTTATGAGTTGTATAACTGCACGTTCAATAAAACTTCGTCACTTTTTATTTGCATGTTTAGCTCATTAGGTTTATAAGACGAAAGTAAACATCAAACAACTACAATGGCCGAAGATCACAAATGAACTGCGCAAGAAAAACACCAATAAACTTAAGTCCAGCATTTACAACGATAGGAACTCGGGATAGCCGAACTTGGTACCGGAATTAGCAAACGCTAGCAATAGGATTAAACCGGTTCATGAGTATCCAAACCTACCCTTTCTCTGTTCTATTTCCTTATATTAAAATAAACATACAAATAAAACCAAATAAAGGTAGACTACTAACGCCAATATCACTATCTTTATAGGGTAAGAATACGAATAGGATAAAAACGCTGAAATATGTTTGCATTACCTAAAGCACGGGTTTACAGCCTGAAGCCTCTTGTTTTGTAGTACATATGTAACGAAATGGCTTTGGTTCAATATACTTTCTATCAAGTCAAGACTTTTTTGTGGGTTTTCACCCACGTTGTCTTTTTATCCTTTTGATTTTGGCTCCTCAGAATTCAATTCGGTAACTGTGTTTGTAAGTCACAATTTAAGAAATAGATTATTGTAAGCGGGCTCTATGCTAATTAGAACATGGTAAGACCTTATATTTGTCGATATTTTATACCGAGCGATAGCGAGGTCTTACCATGTTCTAGTTAGCATAGAGCCAATAACATGAGGATAAATATAAGGTCTTACCATGTTCTAGTTAGCATAGAGCCAATAACATGAGGATAAATATAAGGTCTTACCATGTTCTAGTTAGCATAGAGCCAATATGCAATAATCTATTTTGATTCTAATATGGTTTAGAAATGTTCTGAAAATTTGAAGCAGTATTAGGAGGATGTTTTCAAATGCCATTTTGGTCGTGAAAATTAAGCGAAATAGACCATGAAACAACATACCAAGCTTATAAAGGTTGTAAAAAATGATTTTATTCATTTTTTGTGTAACATTAAGCCTTATTTACGGATAAAATTAATAGAAATGTGTTATTCCCGTTTGAACTATTTACGATTGAGATTATGACGTCCGGTTTTCGAATTGTGACGTTACAAATGGCTCTATGCTTATTAGAACCCTGTAGTGTTCCCAGAGCGTTTTAATGACGCCATATAAGAACCTCGTATCTGGTCTGATTAATGAAACAAATTGAAGTACAGTGTATTCATTAACCATGAAAACGACTACAAAATACCATCTGCATTTGGCAATTTTGGTACAGCTATAACTGAAATATTTGGAAATCCAACATGTTACATTTTGTAACGTTTTCTTTATTATTTCTTACGATTTTAATGATTTTATACTAGAATAAAGAAAGTAAGTCAGTCGTGGTTTTGTAAAATCTTCCCAAGGACTGTGACTGATTGTGCGTAAAATGACGAGTCTTGACATTCCCCATATTTTAATATACATTGCAATTTTTTTGTGAAATATATCATTAATTTAATTCTACATCTTTAATAAATATACTAGTGTTTATAAAGTCAAAACAATTTCGCTTAATTTTGCATTAAAGACAATATATTGACCAGCTGAAAATATATTATAATTGCGTGCCAGATTTAAAGACGTTACTTCGGATTTGAAACAAAAAAGGTAGGCCGGTTAATATCTGGGATTTTGAAATATATTGTTACAGTAACCATAATTTGAAAAAGACAAAAAATGCAATATCTAATAAATCAGCCATACAATGCTGCAGCAGCACATTTTGTGGTTCCCTCTGTTGTGCAACCTACGGATACGACATCCGGTACTCGTCAAGTACCGTATTTTTTTAATTTGCATTTTCTTATATAAATATACAATTTTTATTTCTTCACCTGTCTATTTTATTTTTTTATTATTCTATTTTCTTATTTTTTCTTTATTACTTTATTTTATTTTATATTTTTGTTTTTGTGTTTTTGTTTTATTTATTTTTTTGTTTTTGTTTTTTGTTTTTGTTTTTGTTTAAAAAATCAGTATTTTCAAACTCTTGATCACTTTTACCTTTTATATTTTTAATCTTTTAAAATTATCTTGAATCTCGTCTGTCAAAACTCCTTTTGATATTGCATTAGATGTTTACTGTCTTATGAAAACCCACACGAGCTCCAAACTGAATACAATACTATGATGAAGGTAATTATTCAACAACGGTTCTGCCATTATATCATGTGGTGTAAGACTCTGTAATTTTAGATAATATAAAAAAAAGAAGGGATGTTTAAGAACTGATTCAGGTTGACTTTAAAATAAGAAACGTTCACCCTGAGGACGCTTCCGGTTTTGTTTCTAAAAAAAAATCATGTTTTTTCAGTATTATGATATTAATTAGCTGTATACTACGATTCTTTGTATTTTATATCTGTCATGTTTTTTGTAAATGTTTCGCGTGCCATACGTATATCTGACACAAAACCCGATTGTATTTGGAAAAATAAAATATTTAAATTGAGGAAATTTTTCCTAAAACTAAGGCGTATCTCCCTCTTAAATAGCTCTGTCCTTAGGTGATTTTGGTTTTTCATATAGATTTTTTTGCATATTTGTTCTCTATCAGAAAATACAAATAATTAATTTTGTCTTTAAAATCTTTGATTTGATATGCATAAGTTGTCGAAATTGCCAGATGCAAAAACTTAATTTAAAGTTAAATTTGTTATTATATTATCTATTGCCAACGAGCCGATGCCTCTGGTGTTGGGGTGTTAGTCCGGGAGGGTATTCATCAACCCAGTAGTCAGTACTTGATTGCTGGTCCGAAAACGGATTGTATTTTGAAAAATGAAATATCTAAATTTAGATTTTTTTTGTATTACATCTTCATCTTCTTGTGTACTCCTGTAATTACTGGTTTCTGTTTTTTCATTTATGTAGTCACGAATACTTTGTACATTTTTATTCTATTGGCGTAGTTTAGTAATGTTCAGGGCTACCATTTCTCTAATAAATGTTAATCTGACATATGTTCCAAACTACGTTTAAATATTTGCACTTTTAGCTTCATATTCTTCCTATAAAAGGCTACAATACACATTATTTAACACAGTTTAAAACATCTCGTGGTTAGTTTGAGTTTTATCGTTTCTTAATCATTTGTATTTGATATATAATTAAGAATGAAGTCATCTGTAATAGTAAAAATGGCCATTTGCAGAAACTTAATCTAGAGTAACTGGTCTTTTTTCTAGTAAGTTTACTTTATGTCTATAGGAGTCTTTGATGATGTTTATTTTGCTGAACTTGATTACTCTTTATTCAGGGGCCGACTCCGACCTGGCGTTGGGTGTTGGGTTTTCTCACCGTTCATTGGAGATCTTATGGTGGCTTTGAGTTGTTATTACTCCCCTTTGGGCCGTTGTCTCTTTGACACATTCCCCGTTTCCCTTCTTTTTTCTAACTTCAATATTTTGTTATATGCTAATAAATATAGAATCGTGAAATTGACTAGTATCGATTAGTTAAAGAATTTGTACGATCCGGTAAGAGTCTCTATAGATGTATATTTCTTTGTTTCATTAATTCTGATTGACAAAATGGCGTGGCTTAAGATACTTTTTGCCAATATTTTTTTTGTATTCGGGCAGTAGGAAATACTGAAAAATATTTGCTTCGTGAGATCAAAGGAAACTCATACAAATTACCGATAAATTAATATAAAAAATCTGACGGAAATCTGTTACCCTTTTTTTGGGAGACTGTGCCCATACCTTTTTCGTAAAGATTGCCTTTTGTAACTCTTTGCTTTGAAATTCGCCAAAATTATTTTAATCATCATCAACAGATTATGAACAATACAAATGAGGCTAATAAAATTACCGAATATAGTTGTCAATAGCCGAAACCGAAGGAGAGGAGCAAAAAGACAAAGCAGGTGGAGCCGAAACCCAAGGAGCAAAAAGACAAAGCAGATACAAAACCACCATAAAAATTGTCAACCATAATGGTCATGACTTGTACAGGCATTTCGAAGAAATAGTAGGGAAAACCGGATTTATTGCGTGCCAAACCCCCTCTTCCATTGCGGTGGTGTGCTTTAGCAACTCAGCAGCAATTGCTATTTATAGGTCGTAGACGGTGAAAAAAAATGTTCATCCAAATACTAAGTAAAAATGAATCCTGTAGTTGAGACCGAAACTTCAAATTTTTAATATGTACTTTTATCATTTAGACAAAAATCTGAAAGCTGCAATTATCACTTCTGAAATTACATATTAAATGGATGAAGAAGAAATAAAGCTTTGTCGTTGTCTTTTCTTCTCGTTAGAATTACAAGAGGAAAGACAACATAAAACCGCTGGCTTGTTATGTTTCCTCTTAGAATTCTATCACTGGCTTTTGCTAGTGCCCGTAACGAGTTCTGATCGTTGTTTACGTTCGTCTTTTATCTTTTATTTATTTTTCTTGTGCATGTCGCATGTTACTGTATTTTGCAGCCATTGTAGGTATTTCCTGTTATCGTTTTTATTTCATATTGCATTACCTGTTTTTTCAATACATCTGTTTTGAAAAGGCTTTGGTTCATTATTCCTTCTATCAAATCAGAGCCTCTGCGATTTGCATCTTCTCGGTGGTTTTAAACCTAATTCGACTTTTTACCCGGTAGCTTTTGACTACTGACAATTTGTTATTATGTAAAAATACTTGTATCTGGTCTGATAAAGTTTGAAACAAAATTGAAGTACAATGTATTTATTTACCATCAAAACGAATACAAATAGCACCTTGATATGTTTTTGTTGCATGAGGAAATTTTGAATATTTGGAAAACCAACATGTTACATTTTGTAATGTCATCCCTAATTATTTCTCACGATTTTAATAATTTTCTACGAGAATAAAGAAAGTCAGTCAGTCGTGGTATATGAATTCTTCCCAACGACTGTGACTGATTGTGCGTAAAATGACGAGTCCAAAAAATTACATACTTTCGTTTAATTTGACATTTCCCATATTCAAATAAACATATAAGTTCTAATAAGTACAATTTTATTGTGAAATATAGCATTAATTCATTCCCTACATCTTCTAATAAATATATGTATGTTTTAGAGTCAGACATTTCACCTTACTTTTGAATTAAGTGACTTTAACAGACAATATGTTGGCCTGCTAGAAATATATTATTAATTTGTGTCTGATTGAAAGATTTAGTTTGAATTTGAAACAAAAAGGGTAGCCTAGTTAGTCGTTTGGATTTATAAAAGTATTACTTAAATAACAAAAAATCTGGAATATCTGAAAAATCAGCCAAACAATGTCGTATTTGCAAATTTTGTGGTTCTCTCGTTGAAAACCTGTGTTGTAAAATGTAGATACGTCACCCGTACTGAGTTAAACATCCAATTTTTATTTCCGTTTCCTTTTTCTTTTTTTTTATTCTAAAATTCGTGTTATCAATTTTACTTTTTAATTTTTTTTATCAATTTTACTTTTTTATTTTATGTATTATTTTATTTTATTTTATTTTTGTATACTGTGTATATGGCAACTGGTACATCACAGATGCCACAAGGAAAACATCAATACTTCCTATCCCTTAATAATTTTTACCTTTCATATATTTAAGTTAATCTTACTTTTATTTAAACTATTTTAAACCTCGTTCGTCAAATTCGTTTTGATCTCACATAACATAATTGCTTGCTTGAAAATCACATAGCAGCTCCAAACATAATGCAGTTGTGAAATACCATAATAGGGGTAATAATATTACAACATTACTGCCAGTGTACCGTGTGGTATAATATGAAAAAGAAAGGAAATGGGGTAAATGTCAAGGAGACAACATCCCATATCCAGGTTAAAACGACCCAAAACAAAGTATCTAGGAGTCACCGTACGGTCTTCAACACAGTGAGGAACCTCACACCATATAGCAAGCCCTAAATGGCCCCAAAAGGGTAAAAAAGTGGATAGATCTATGGAAACAAACCACATCCAATAACCAAAATATCAAGAAACTAAAATTTTATAAGAAGACATGGACAAGTCAATCACCAACATATTCCTGACTTCGGACAGGCGCAAAAAATGCGGTGGGGTTAAACTCGTTTTCTTGGATCCAAACCCTCCCCCTATGTGTGGTGAATGGCTAAAAATAAATACACAAAAAGACTCACAGTAAAAATCAAACTAGAAAAAAGTCCAACTTATCAAGACGAGTACC